>SNQJ01S0178180.1:17020-28049 GCA_010110895.2 Picea sitchensis | reverse complement strand
ATTGGCAAATGACCCTCCATGCTCTTTAAATAGAGATCATGGACCAATCGGGTGTTAAGCCACGGATCAATGGACGTTAAGATCGAGGAGAGTATGAATTGTCGGATCACTCTATGTCGGGAACATATCGTGACCGTCGGTTCCTAACTACAAATGCATACTAATGCATACTAAAGAAACACACTGGAAAACACACTTTTACCTAATGACACAATAGACCAAGTATATCTTACTAACTCCTAAGTATCTAAATATCCTAACAGGAACACTCATCATTGTAATAATACTTATTCACATACAATATCATTTCTTATGAAAATTCAACATGGTATCAGAGAGCAGGACTGGCCTTGACTCCCTCACAAGAGGGCCCAGGAAAATGAGAGTAGAGCAAAGTCTTGGGAGTATTAAATCTATGGGGTTGTTACAATCTCTATGTACAACATATTTACTTTTTACTCCTGCCTAAATTATAGAAAGAATTCTATAAATTATGATGGGCAGTAATTTCTAGTAAAAATGTCTAATTACCTAAATATGAGGAATGTACTGCATATTTACTTCTACCTATATTTATGCAAAGAATCGCATGAATTATGGAGGAACAATTTAACAAAGTCAAATACTAGGTGGATGGATTATAACCAAAATAATCTTTGGGTAGTTAGGGGAGGTATTCTCCAACTATTTATAAGAAATAAAATTTAATTTAGTTTTCAAAGAGACATTTCTCTTTGGATCAATTTAATATTACTATAGAAATACACTTGAAAGACAAAACAATAGACACACATATTTTTTCTCTCTCACGTGTGGGAAGTGATTTAAGGAAGAGACCGAAGTTTCTAAGTAGTTGAAATTTTCAGAGTGTAATTACTTAGTGATGTTCTAGAGTTTACTAAAGTAATATCATTGGAAGTAATTACCACTTGCGGAAAATTGTGCTTGTCTAATTTAACACTAGAAAATCAACATGGTTATTTGTATGACATCGAGTATATGATGGATGCTTGTTGGTCATAGTAGAAGACCTATCATTTGGAGGGTCACTGTATATAGTTGTGCACAAGATAACTTGATCTCCTCTAAGAGATTCTTTTTGTTGTTCTTATTTCTTGTAATGGGCAGGTCACGGGTAATAGCTCTGAAAAGGAGCCATAATGACGGTCGTGGGAAGCAACATGAAGAAATATTATCCATACATAGAGTTGTGCACATCCGTGTAATGAATAAGAAGAGGAGGTCAACACATGCAGAGGTTGAAGATGACTCCGAAGACTATATAGCGTCAGAGGGAGCATGCAAACTCAGTCTGGGCCTGATCTAAGAGAGAGTCGGTTGCTTAGAGACTTTTATTCAAAAAGGATTCCTCTTTAGATTTAGATTCATATGGGAGATACATGGTATGAGTGGATATGGATTGAGATATGCCTCAGATGGAGATGTGAAACTACAGAGTTATACAAACTCTAACTGGGAAGGGAGTGTAGTGGATCGTAAGAGTACTTCTGGATGTTGTTTTAGTATGGGATCACTATGATATCATGGTTGAGCAGGAAGAATTCATGTGTAGCACTCAGTACGGTTGAAGCATAGTATGTGGAAGCATGTGCAACAAGTTGCGAAGCAGTGTGGCTTTGGAAATTGCTAACTAAATTATTCAATATTGTGATGAAGGTGACATGCATCTTGTGAGACAACCTTAGTTGTATAAAGTTGTTAAGAAGAACTTGTTGTTTCATGATAAGTCGAAGCATATCAAAATGAGGTATCACTATATGGTGTAGAAGGGAGCAGTGAGGCTCTGGTTTCATGACTATAGAGGATCAGGTTGCGGATGTGTTTACCAAGCCGTTGTCAAGGATGAAGTTTGAGTACTTCAGGGACAAGCTTGGAATGGTCCCTCTTCAGAGGGCATGTTCTCATCCAGCATGAAAAAGGGCTAGCACTGAGACAGATGGAACTCATCCAGCATGAAAAAGGGATGGAATTGAGTGTTCTCATCCAACATGAAAAAGGTTTGGCACTGAGACAGGTGGAACTCATCAAACATGAAAAAGGGATGGCATTGAGTGTTCTCATCCAGCATGAAAAAGGTTGGCATTGAGACAGGTGGAAATCATCCAGCATGAAAAAGGGTTGGAACTGAGTGTTCTCATCCAACATGAAAAAGGGTTGGCAATGAGTGTTCTCATCCAACATGAAAAAGGGTTGGCACTGAGACATGTGGAACTCATCCAACATGAAAAAGGGTTGGCACTGAGTGTTCTCAACCAACATGAAAAAGGGTTGGAACTGAGACAGGTGGAACTCATCCAACATGAAAAAGGGTTGGCACTGAGTGTTCTCATTCAACATGAAAAAGTGTTGGAACTGAAACAGGTGGAGCTCATCCAGCATGAAAAACGGTTGGCACTGAGACAGGTGGATCTCATCCAGCATGAAAAAGGGTTGGCACTAAGACCGAAGGTACACATGATGAGGTACATGTTTTTCCTGAGATTGATAATAAGGCTCAAAGAATAATGTCAGGCATCAAAGATTTTAAAAGAAATGTTTTAATGGGTACTTTTTCTACCTTCAGTTTTCTGAGAAAAAATATTTAAATGAAATTAATAATAGGACAGTACAGAGGTTCTATATCGTTATCTAAGTCACAATTATAATATCAAGTGATGTAGAAGGAGTTACAAAACTGTTAAACAAAGTCAGGTATCAATTACAGATAAGTCTCACCTTGTTTGCAGTAGAAGAAAATTATAAGACACACCCTTGAATAGGATATAAAATGCAGTAATTCACACAGATCACAGGTCTTGTTTTACTCACTGAAATAACAGAGGAAAATTTGTTTACTGAATGAAATCCTGGTATAATATGATCGCAATAGACGTAATACTAAATTACAACCAATCACTCTTCAAGAATTACAGAAAGAAATTCAGAGAAATGGAAATGTTGAAGGAACACATAACTCAAATTGAATGAAACTTAGAATCTATGTCTACACTTGTATTAATACTCAAAAAAGAGTTTCTCTATTACATTCGGCAAGAAACCACCTTGAATATATATTGAATCTATGTATTTATACAAAATCTGTCACAACTAAAAACCATTGGACTTCTTACAATATTTAACTAAAAATAGAATACATTTGAATAAAACAACAACGTGTAAATATTGATGAGTTTCGCTAGAGCTTTCTTTTGTCTCTTCGTCTGCTGGTAGAAGCGCTCATTTTCCTTTGACCTTTGGGCTGGGTACACATGTCATTAAGGCCACCACAATCATTTGTCTTATTGTCTTGGTCGTTTGATCTCGTTTCCATTTGTCCCTTCGGGTGTGTTCAGTGGGGCAATGAATTGCAGTCGAGGTCATGGGGGGAGGATAATTAGATGAACATCACAGTGTTGGCTCATTGTTGGAACAAGGGCATATCTAGGGTTTAACTCTCAAGAGTGCACCAACAAAACCCTAACTACCATCCCTTTCGGCAACACCTACGAAGCAGATGAAGTCTCACCCGAGGTAGAGGCATGGGTGGTTGCAGGACTCCAATGTGTGCAACCTTAGCTGGGACATAGATCTGTGATTACAATATTATATCAAAGAACCTAGCTGTTACAGTTCATCAATATTTAACTAGTATCTACTTCGCAGTAAAAACCCTAATCATAGAGCATCACAGTATTCACCTAGATCTAGTATATTTGAGGACTAAGAACATTCACATAGGTTAGATCTAACATTCATCCATATTATTAAGAAAAAAACATCACATATCTATCTATCATTCACCTACATCAAAGCACTAAGAGAGTAAACACATAAACACATCAATACATCGCACAAATCATAACAACATAGGATATACGTGGTTCACCCCCAACCCAGGGCTATGTCCACCAACTCTTTGTCTTATTTATTATCTTCTGTCAATATTCTACATGCACAGAGCCACAAGATCCTACTCTGCATAGGGCAGGAGATCTGCGCACACCTCGCTAGATCCTCCTTCCCCGAGATAGGTTATAGCACAAAGCTTCTACTCAATCTCGTACAGTCACTTGCACTTAGCCTTGAAAGTCTCACACAGCATGCACAAAGCATGTACAACTATCACTTGCACTTATCACATCATCACACAGATGCCTCTATCGTCTCTTCTTACATCACCTAGACATCTATTTATACATTACAAAATGGGCCTAAGCATGGGTAAACCCATGGGCCGACATCCCCATACCTGTTACATAAGCCCAAACCCAAAAATCCCTAAACAAGGGGTCGAGATCCTGTGATCACCGCTTCGACTTGCACTCCACCTTCAACAGCCTATCGAAGTCCCAAAATAGGTCAAACATGACCAAGGATCCTCAAAACTTGGTCAAGGGAAAAAAGGCTCCCAACTCTCACCTTTGACTCGTCCCGAGTCACTCTGGTCTGGGTAGCTCTGCTTCAAAAGCCTTGAGCTTGGCTCGAGCTACTTCGACCTGTTGCTGCGCCAAGGCCTCCTTCTCGACGAACTCTTGGATAACTACTTCGTTGACAGGTCCCTCTAAGAGTTGTTCGACTGCAGTGACTACTTGTTCCAGCTCTGCACCTAGGCCTTCAATCTCCTCAAACAGTTGGCACACTTCGTCCTGGACTGATTGGAGCCTCTGAGTCACTTCCATGACTTTTCTTTGTATGGTGTGGACCTGTTGTTGAACAATGCGCTATTCTTGGTATCACTTCATCCTTTCAACTACTGACAGGAGCTTCAACTACACCTGTAATGTTGTTGCTTGCTGCTTTGCCTCCTGGAGTTGTGACTCCAGTGCCTTTAGTTCAGGGTCTTCAATAAGTCACTCATAGGTTTGTGCACTTCTACTACTAAGGTGTTTACATTCCAGAGTGAGTGCTTTGATCCTCTCAACTACACTCCATGCAGTGGCTTCTCTTTGATCTCGCACGTTCTGCGGGGTACTTGGCATTGTTCGTAGCTCTAGGTCTACGATTCTCTATTGAAGCTATTGGATAGCTTCCACAAGCTGCGCTACTTGCTGCTCAATTGGTTCTTCTGCCTTTTTCTCTAAGCCTGTCATAGAGCAAAGTGATCTGCTGACTACTTCCTTGACTCTGAGTTGTTCTGTGAGCAACTGCTCTCTCTCTTTTCTGACCTGCGCTCTCTCCTCTTCGAACTTGGTGTGGAGATCATCCTTCTCCTGCTGCACAACTCGACGTTGCTCTACAATTTCCTCTTGTGATTTATTTAGGGCCACTATATCATGTTATTTCTCTTCTTGCGCTCGGTGGAGGCGAGCTTTGATCGTCTTAACTATTTTGCGGATTTGGGCAAGCTCATCTCCCAACTCTGGTTCTTCTGATGGTGGGGGCATAGTGGACACTATGCGGCTGGATTGAAGGGACTATTGTACCCCTCTGATTTATGTCTCAATCCTATCATACATGGATTCTTTCTTAGCTTCGGTGTTCTGCATAATATCCCATGAGGCGTCTGATACGACTGCGATGATGAAGTTGAATTCATCGAGCGTGAGCACAGTCTGCAACTTAGTCCTGGTGGCTTTGGATTTCTTTCGTGAAGTAGGTTTCATGGGGGAAACCTTCCTTTTCTTGGAGGGATCAGTCTCATCAATAGGATCCCTAGGCGATGTTACTTCGCCTTGCTTCTATTGATCATCTTTTCCATTGGTATCTTCTTTATCTACTTCGTCATCACCTCCTTGTCCAGGTGACTCTGAAGCGGTTTCTTCTGATGCGCTGCTGAGGTTTTGTACCTCTTCGATTTTCTTCCTTTTGTTGGTTCCAGGTGTGTCGTGTTCTTCGTGAGTGGCCTCAAATCTGCCAATTAGTTTGGGATCAGACATTTCTATGGGGTCAGCAGGGATAAGGAGCTATGTAGACCAGTCCTTGGTTATCTCCTCGAGGTCCTCCTCTGTGAGCTTATAGTATGACTGAAGCTCTTCTTTATGCTCGTCTGCACGCATAGTGATATAAATAAAATGTCAATCTGCATGGAACTTCATGAGGGGTCTGAATCAGTGTAGGGTGTTCGGTGTCATATGAGGGATAGTCCCAATAGCCCTCTTCAATTGGAAATAATATGTGTGAAATATTGTGTTTGACTGCCACTGTTTTTTCATATCGCTCGAGTACCAGAGCGTGTTTAAATTCGCAGCAAGTGGCTCAAATGGCTCAATGTCTGGGAAGTTTGCACCTTCTGGCATCTCCCAGGCAATAAATGTTGTGAGGATCAGCAGCCAACTAAAATGGAACTCATAGTCCTAATCCTAAGCTTCGCGGCAATCCAATTTGAGTTGGTTGACTAAGTACTTCGCCCATTTCATTTGGAGTCCTTCTACACATTTTCCGGCGAGGTCAACAATGAACCCTATGACCTGCGTAGGTATGTTCTTTCTCACCATCTTTCCTGCGATCAGATGGCAAGCCAGGTGCACTGTGCCATTCTGGATGGAAGCTACCTTGTAGCCTCGCTTCACCTTTTCTACATCGCCATATCTGTCTTTAATCCTTTGTGCCAATGTGTGATCTGCAATCTTCCCTGGGTAGAAGTCTTGTGGGTCGGGTCCCTGCATGCTCAATCCAGTGATCCTATGGATCAGCGTTGGATCGATTGTGATGCGTCTATCTAGCCATAGGAAGCCACTATGGTAACATGATATCAAGAGCTTAACACATGCGTTAAACTCCTGGTGCCTTCCAAAATGTGGAATCTTCATCACATTCGGGATGGTGGACTGCGCGAGGTTCATAGTCCATGGTTGGGAGATTATTTTCGAGTTCTTCCCCTTCATCCTAGTCAAGTATCTATGAGGGTTGAGAATATTGTGGTTCTTACAGTCCCCTAGGTTGAAGTTGCTAAATTTCAATGTCGTGATCTTATCCTGCTGTGTTCTAATTGCATGTATCCCCTTTGGGAGGTACGCAGTAACCAAGGTATAATCAAAATCCCTTGGGACATTGTCATGACTCACCGCGCCAACCAAAGGTGGGATGTAGTTGGGAAGGATAGTCGGTATTAACTTAGAGTTCGCCAAGTCATCTCGATGATTGGTTCTCTTCTCTGCTACAGCTCGAGATGGTACGGATCCACGAGCAGTCGACGGGGAGGCTTGCACTCCTCGCGTCGATGAGGCCTGAATTCCTGCGGACATTACTTTCTCGGCCATTAAATTGGTTAGAACTTCTTCTACACACTTTTCAGTTGTGTTGATTTCGTCCGACATACACTCTCAATATCGGATAACTTAGATTGATGAATGGATGCTCAAAGCAATAGAACAGGTGTCGATCTTAGTAAACACAGTGCGGTAGTAATGGTTTGGCTTGGATACAATTTGCAAAAGTGTTCTCGGTGCAAGAATCGACGGAATAAGTAGACAGCGGGTAACGGATCTCTCCAACGGACAAGAGGCCTTCATCAATGCGGTTTTGTCTGTTGCGGCGTGGTCCCAATGGTCTAAAGGTGAGATTTCTGGTCATAATTGTTGTTCTATCCATTTGGGGCATCGGTCTAATGGTCATAATGCCTCCAACGGTTATATTTCTTCACCATGTTGTGTTGTTATGATATCCCTGCGAAGTTACAGTTTTGCAAATCTTCCTTCTGCGAAGTCCCCTCTAGAACATTCTGAAACTTTGCTCTCTTCTTACTGAGTTTTCTAGCCTTCCTCCCTGTGATCTTTGTCTCAGTATTTCTCTTTCCATTCTGATTCTTATCTTCTTTTGACATAGTAACTTCGCGTTGTTGAGATTCTTTCATAGGGTTCGAGGGTGATACTTCTTCTCTGTCTGGGGTAGGTACCCCACTCTTCTGTGAGTCTTCTTCTATTCTTTCAACTTCGACATCCAATTTTTTGGTTCTAAATAGCTTCGATCTGTTCTCATGTTATTCAATCAAGTGTGTTATCCTCCTAGTCATGAATTCTTTTAATTCTTGCTTCTTTTGTTCTAGGGCTTCCTCTTCTTTTCTTCTAGTTTGATCCTTCTCAATCTAGGTTTTTCCTAGTAACATAGCAAATGGGTTGTTGCTCTCAATAAATTTAACAACCTCAAAATCTTCCTTTGTTGAAGTTCCATGAGATTTCATAGATATTTGGGTGAGTCTTCCGCATAGGGTTATCAAATTTCCTCTGAATAATCATATTCCTCCTAATGAAGGAATCATAATAGGATTTCCTAAAATTTCCCAAGTTCTTTATGTCATGATATTCACCTGTGTTTCTTCATCCATAACACAGTCAATATCGAAGTCTCCTATTCTTGTTTCTATGCATTCTTTTTCTTTGAAGATCTCTGATAAGTTGATATTTATGTGATCCTTTAGGGTTTCTTTCATTTGTAGGAATACATTCTCTAATTCTTTATGGGGTTCTACCATGGTCTTAGTTTCTTGATATTCCTCAGGGTTTTCTTGCCTCATATTCATTCTTTCAACCTTAGCAATCATTCTAGGGAAATCCAAAACTTCATGGTCCATAGATTTACAACAAAGACAACCAAGTCTTATACCAAGGCATTTCTTAGCAAGATGTCCTGGTCTTATGCAATTATAACAAAGGGTTAATCCTCTCTTTTTTTTAAATGATCCCCAACTTTTCCTGTACTACGCACTAGGGTCATAGTAGCTAACCTGCAAAAAATTGTTTCTAGGATCCTGGTTGCATTTTCTAGTCCAAACGTTCTTTCTATGCATAGGAATAACATATCTTTCATCAGTTCTATCAGATCTACTCATATCAAATCTTCTTTCTTCTAGCTGCGCCCTAGTTTTTAAGCTAGGACAAAATTTATCAAACATACCTAGATTCATACTTTCGAAATAAAAATTTCCACTTATCTTACCTTTTCAATCAAAACTTTTCACTGTTCTTACCTTTATCAGATCATAAAGCTTCAATATCTTACCTCTTTTCTTTAGATCTAACTTCTCTTCTTAGCACAGAGCTTTACAGGTCAAGTAGAATACTGCGCACTAGGGCAACAGATCTACGCATGGAACTTTCTATTTTCTTCAGTTCCCATCAATCACAGTTTCAGGTCCCGACAATGGAACCATTTGTTGGCACAGGGGGAGACCCAGGGTTCAATGCTCAAGAGCGCACCAACAAAACCCCAACTACCGTCCCTTTCGGAAACACTTGTGAAGCAGATGAAGTCTCACCTAAGGTAGAGGCAGGGGTGGTTGCAGGACTCCATTGTCTGCAACCTTAGCTGGGAAACAAATATGTGATTACAATATTCTATCAAAGCACTTAGCAGTTACAGTTCATCAGTATTTAACCAGTATCTACTTCGCAGTAAAAAACCTAATCATAGAGCATCGTAGTATTCACCCAGATCTAGTATATTCTAGCACTAAGCACATTCACATAGGTTAAATATAGCATTCATCCATATTATTAAGCACAAAGCATCACAGATCTATCTATCATTCACCTACATCAAAGCACTAAGTGAGTAAACACATCAATACATCGCACAAAGAATAACAACACAGGGTATACGTGGTTCACCCCCAGCCTGGGCTACGTCCACCAACTCTTTTTCTTCTTTATTATCTTCTGTCAATCTTCTACATGCACAGAGCCACAATATCCTACTTTGCATAGGACAGGAGATTTGCATGCACCTCACCAGATCCTCCTTCCCCGAGCTAGGTTACAGCACAAATCTTCTACTCAATCCCTTACTGTCACTTGCACTTAGCCTTGCAAGTCTCACATAGAATGCACAAAGCATGTACAACTATCACTTGCACTTAGCACATCATCACACAGATGCCTCTATCATCTCTTCTTACATCGCCTAGACATCTATTTATACATTACAAAATGGGCCTAAACATGGGTAAACCCATGGGACGACATCCCCATACCCGTTACATAAGCCCAAACCCAAAAATCCTAAACAAGGGGACGAGATCCCGCGATATCCGCTTCGTCTTGCGCTCCACCTTTGACAGTCTGTCGAAGTCCCAAAATAGGTCAAACATGACCAAGGATCCTCAAAAATTGGTCAAGGGCCAACACTCATCAAGGGATGGATAATGGTCACAGGGAAGAGTAATTTTCCATGGAAATAATGATGGGGGAACAAGTGTTCGATGATGAGGTGGAATGAGTGGAGGTTAGATTGTGGGTGGTAGGGATAGTTGAGGTAAGTGATTATTGGAGGGTGAAAGGCAGAGAGGGTGGAAGGGATGGACATTGTACATGTTTTCTCATTTTCTCCCAGCTACACTTGCTTTTCCCAGTTCAATGCATTGGGTGCATCTATCCATCAATGCTATCATGAACCTTGAAGGCTCAATCCTCTCATTTACATTGAAGGCAAACAATTTCTTCTGTATTTGGGGCAGCTTTTCCTTAATCTTGTTCACTTCTTGGACTGTGGCCTAGAACCACGAACTTGGGTCAACCAACCATTCATTGATTATAAGAAGATCGATTTGGCTCATTTCTCGGATGGATTCCTGAGTAGCTTCCTTGTTCTTTCTGGAGCTTTGTTGGTTCATTTATATCTCAATTTTTCCCAGGGCCTCTGAGATATTATTCCCCTCAAACTCAATCAAATTTTTGTTTAATTATGACAATTCCTCTATACAAGCCTCTTTCACCTCTCTGGAAAGTTTCTTTCGTTCTCCCAGATTTGTTTCCTGGACCTTTAGGGCCATTTCGGCTCTTACTTGTTTAGGATAAGAGAGAAGAGGAAAATCAGGGGCATTAGCTTTCTGCATCAATATGAGAACTTCTTGAAACTTAGACCGGGTTGAGCATGCCTCTTTTTCCTTGACATAGATATCTTTCAGGGAAAGGTCTAATACATGATAGCATTTTTAGATGGCATCTACTTTCACTTAAAGTTCTTTTTGGCCAACTTCTAGCTTCTCATTGATTTTTGAAGACCGAAATTGTTGGGTATGTGTTATATTCTTTGCACGTGAAGCAGCGTCCGTGCATTGCGTCAAGTGCGCAGGGGGGTTAGAGGAGGGGTGTAT
>SNQJ01S0178179.1:0-19711 GCA_010110895.2 Picea sitchensis | reverse complement strand
ACTTGTCCCTTAACATTAAATCGAGCATGGAAATCATGGTATGGGGAGAAACCCCATAAATCCATTTGACACTAATACACTAGCATTAATCCTCGATCCTATTTTTGGCCAATTGGTCGGAATTGGAATTAAGTTCGTGTTTGATATGAAGAATAGAGAACTCCTCGAATTCAGCCAAAAGAGAGATGGAATGAAACAATATATTGTTGAAGATATTGTTCCCAACCTCAGAGCCTTTAATAATAGCCTTATTCACTATCATTGAATCACCAAAAACAAGGAGTTTGGAAATCCCCATTTCCTTCGCTATTTTGATTCCTTCCCATAGCGCATAGGCCTTCGCAATGTTGTTAGAGGCCTTATAGAATCCCCAAGCATATGAAATGATTGGATTTCCTCCGGGATCAAAGGGACTCCCACTCACATCTGATAAGGAAATATCTTTAAGTTGTATTAAAAATTTAATATATTTGAATCATTTGCAGGTTTAAATTAATTATGCGTGTTGGTTAAAGCATGTCATGCAAATTCCAAGGGATAAACGAAGGGAAAACCAATACATGTTGGTGGTAAAGTCAAAAAAGTGTATAAAGCGATGGTAAAATAAATGAACATAATTGCATTGCAAGAGGAGCCATTCTAACAACAACGTGCATCAGAGGTATGTAATTATTCATTTATTCTTTTATGTACATTGAATTTGATTATCGCATGAAATACTAATTTTCAATTGTTCTGTTGCAAAAAAGACAAAAAAATGAAACCCATTCAACACATAAGATAGGATGATGAAGAATAAAAAGGTTGATCACAAAGTTTGTGAGTACTTACGTTTTTGTCCTTACTTAAAATTTCATGTTTGTTATGATCTTTATATTTAAATGATTAATTTACACTTATCCATGGACGTCTTCTAGTAGGTGCTAACATACAAAGAAGAACCAACTGAAGAATTGATTGACATTGGATTAAGTATGAGTTGTGAGTACATGTTGAAGTATCAAGGTTTAATTCAACAATTTGTAAGTAGCTATGTTGTTTAACTTCCTTTGTTTTATAATTAATGGAACAACAAAAAACCTTTATATTAATTATATCGACTTTGCTTTGTCATGACATATTAACCATGCAGGAAATAAAGTATGGAGTGCATCCAACATAAAATATTTTGAGAGATGACATGATGCAACATAGCTTAGAAATAATGTGTATTGTTTATGAAACACTTACCACTACAACACACTTTTTATTTACGCAATCATGCATATTCTACTATATATAAATGTATATATATTTATTACACTTTATTTTTATGTTTGTAGATGGAATATGAAGAGGACATGGAACATAAAAAACAAGTTGATCAAGAAAACATGAGGTTAAATAACCAAAGTACAATATCGCCTACAAGTGATGAAGAAATGAGACATGCACGTAGCTTGAGCGATGACAACAATTCAAGTGATAAATGACAATCAATATAATTGAATGTTCCTGCAAGTTGTATGTTTTGAAATATTTGTCTATGAAAATCATGGATTTTGTTTAATGTACTTGACATATTTTCCTAATTGCATGGGGACATGTTACCAATAAGTGTAACAATTGCATATTGGTCGCATTTTGATTATTGTGGACCTTTATGTTGTCCAATTTTGTATGACAATGTGTTAGTTATACATATATAATAAAATGCGTTTCTTCTTTTATTACATTGTCAAATGGTGTGTTGTTGATTAGTTAATATATGGATGATTTACATTGTTACAAATAACAGAAGTGTAATCTGTTGGATAACACATTAATGCGACCATATATCAAAACACAATAAAAAAAATATAAAAATCAATATATTGTAAACAAATATTTGATTTTGAGAGGATTAATTGAAAATTTGTAAAAAAAAAAGTTAATTAAAATATATATATATCGGTGCATTGTATTCTTTGGAACTCACTAAATGGTGCATTTTTATGAGTTATACAAACTAGTGCTTATTAATTACAATGAAACACCTATGCTAAAAGTTGTGAAAAACACTGTTGCTTTAAAAAATATAACGTACGATTATATTTATTGTTTCAAAATATTATGGTGCGTACGATTATAATACACACCGATGCTTTAAATATAATACATGTATCGATACTTTACATATAACATACACACGTGTGCTTAGTAACAAAGAATGGGGCCGACATCTTACCTCAAATGTTTGAAATTTCACTTCCCTCTAGTGTACACAGTGATACAGACATTGATGCATACAAATTATACAAGAACGACATGCCATAAAACAAAAAGAATGATCTAGTGCGTAATATTTATACGAGAACTGATGTTGAAAGAAACAAAAAATACGAACTGGTGCATGCGTAAACCAAAAATGTATCGGTGCTGCATAAAACAAAAAAGGCGAACTGATGTGTAATAATTATAATAGCATCGATGCTTTTTATCTTTGTGTATGCACTGATGTAGTTCACTTAACAACGCACCAATGCGTTATACCAATACAAACATCGACAAAAAATCTCTGCTCGCCCAATTTTTTTTAGTTATATAGAACATCTGTTAAGACTTCTGCTATGAATAACAAAGTTTTTTTTGAAAATTTTGTCTTATTGTGTAACACTAAAAACCTCCGCTACAAGGTGTTTTCCTTGTAATGCACTTTTAACTCACAACTTGATAATCCATTCACCTTCTTTCCCAGGTATTTAGTGAGCTCAACCTTATCCCTTTCACTTCTTCATAAAGTGGGGCTTGACCATTGAACAAACATCTCACCTTGTGATGACATTGCTAAGTTTGCCAACTAATTAATGGTGGTCCAAAAACATTTGCTCACATGGACAAAGTTAGATTCTTTGGATGAACAACTCTTCTTGTGATGACATCGTTAAGTTTGACAACTAATTACATCGAATGTGTTTTTTTAATGGGGCGGTTCCCCTCCAAGCCTTCATCATCTGTCCAAAGCCTCTTAAAAACTGCCATCTATCATGTTCGCAGTCTCTAGGACTCTGCCATCTATCTAGTGATTTTCACTCCTCGTGATTTGACTAGTCCCATGTTCCTCATTGCTACCCAAATTTGTTTCTCGGACTATAGTGGTATCCAAGATTTACTTGCACATATGGGCATTGTGCAAGAGGAGTAGGATCCACAAATCTCTGGCTAAGCAACTCCCTAGGAAAAAGCAACAAATGAACACAAATTCACATTGAAATTTAATGATACCTGGGCAAGCTTTATCAAATATTTGTCTTCAAAAATGTAAAATCCCCTCAAGTTCACCACCATATCCCGATCCTAGCATGAATGCATGAAATTAAACCATAATGCTGCAAGATTATGCAAAATGAGCAAAAAATATACCACATGTCGAATTTCGAGTGGGAAAAAATCTACAATGGTGCTATGAATGCCACGAAAAATCCACATAGTTAAAATCTCACATTCCTTGCAAAAATGACATCTTAGATCACACTAGAATAGAGGAAACACCTATTATTGTAGAGACACCATCTCTAGATCAATTGATTTGCAGGGTATTAATATCTCATATGTTGATTCATTGATTTTCATATTTATTGAATCATAAAGCGCAAAAAAATGTTGAATTTATATTAGAAGAATTACATTTGATATACTTATTAAGCATCAAAAGTTATATTTGTACTATAAAAGGAATGGATATCTTATGGCTGGAATGACTATACAACATCAAAAGATGCTTGTAAGTTGTTACAGTAAACTTTGAATATTCATAAAAAAAAATCTGCATTCCAAGCAAAAATCCCAAAATTAATTAACACATAATCAACACAAGTCTAACATAATGAATACCTTTGCTTACATAGATGCTTTAAAACCAAGCTAAAATGTTCACAGGTGCAAAGAAATCACACTAATGAAAAAATGAATAGCTATTTTATGCTTTAAAAGGCATGTACTTTATCCAAAAATAACTACAAACGATCATAATAAGTTAAAATTTCTTACAACTAGCATGCATGAATTGTTCAAATGCCAAAAACAAGGTAGTGAAGGCCAAAATTCTTTTAATTCAATGAAATAATCCAAAAGAACAATCCCCGAGAATATGTAAAATGAAGGAACAAATTTGACGGCAGTATCCATATTTTTTATATAGTATATATCGTTATGAAAAAATAATATCTCACAATCATGATACCATCCCATTTTGAAACTTTGTATTTTAAAGGTAATAAAGTCTTAGTTTATTAGAAATTATTTTATTTTAATTTATTGATTTATGGAAGTTTATTAGTATTAGTTTTATTTTTATTCACTCATTTATGGAAATAGTGTAGAATATTAAAAATTAAGAGTTTGAATCAGACAATTTATATGTGGACAAGAAACCCACATATGTGAACTGGACTGAAGGGTGTGGGAAATCAGTGGTGTGTGAAGTTGTCATTGGTGAGGTAGTTGTTAGCAAGGTCTTGAAGACTACCGTTCCAACTTTTCCAAAATTGAACATGCTCAAGAACTTGATTAGATTTAGACCCACTGGTGCCATGGGGGGTTCAATGCCCATGCATCAAATATCGTATTTTATGTATTTATTACAATAGGTCAATATCTTGTCCACAACATCAAGAGCTCTTTGTGTTACATCTCTTTATTCCATTTTGGCAAACAAACACGAATGAACCTTCAACATGGGCTATTTTTTTTGATAATTCCATAAATGAATGTCCCAACTCCCAACCACTGTGAATAAAAGGTAATGATGTAACTTTTATATTACTAACATTAAAATTAAAAATAGTCTCGCTAAACCATAATGAGGTGGATTTGATGTAACTATTATTAAAATTAAAAGTCTCGCCAAAACATGACGTTGAGGGGGTTCTACCGCTCTATACATATTTTTTTTGTCAATCAAGTCAAACTCAACATGGAAGGAAGTTGGTAGGCATTGACAACCAATGGTGGCAAGGATATACACATATCGGTTACTGTTGATGTCAGTGGTAGTATCAGATAGGTATTTCCGCACATGTCTATGTGTCTAGACATGTGGAAATCATCCAAAGCCTTCTACTCTTGAATTTACTTTAATTAAAATAATTATTAAAGTAACTTGTTTTTATTAATTAATTATGTAATTAGTTAATTTAGTTATTTAAGAAACATGCTAAAAGTATTTAACGTGCAACATGTAATCTAAATCTCAAGTGAGTGTGAGAAGTAATCTCAACCGTAGATCACTTTTGAGATTAAAAATAGATTGTAACTCACGACTATAAAAGCAAGGCTAGGGTGAAGGAGAAAGACACTTGACATATTCAAGGAGATCTTGGATAGGGAAGAAAAAAGACTTCCATCTAGAGATAAGGGCGAGGAGAAGAGAGAATAGAGGCTTACACAGGTGGGTTTCAATTTGAGGAAGCCACATGAGAGTGTCAGATCATACATAACTTGTCGTACAAGTTTTATGTACAGATACATGGTTCACAGTGTAGACAGTCACGCATATATGCGATTTACAAGAAGGCGAATCATGTATGCCTCGAAAAGCGTGCTAGAACTAGTTGTACAACATGTCAGACCTTGCCAGGTCTGCAGTTGTATTTCTCTTAGTGGGCCATTATCCCTGTTACGAGAGCTTTGATTTTAGCATAATAAAATCTTTCTCAGCACTGGTTTCCCCTCCGAGGCTTTTCCAGGGGTTTATACCCAAAATATTTGGTGTTCTTATGTGTTTGATTTGGTTTCCTTGTTTATGCTTTCGCTACATGTTTAGTTGATTATTCAATTGTGCTTTTAGTAGATAAAGTGATTTTGTTTTGAGCTAATTGTCGAGTGTTGAGTAGGAGAAATTTCAACAATTATAATACCTTTTATTGAGGTAAGAAAAATTCCACTTGTTAATGTTTTTTTCAAGGTTTTCTTTGGATTAGGAAGTGAAAGTGAATGAAAGAATTAATGGAGGTCTATTTTAATTTTGGTTTTGATTTGAGTAGTAAAAAATAAGGATAAGACATAATAGAAATAATTATCCCACTTCACCCTCCTTCCAATCCAATTAGTTTTAGTTTATTTGTTGTGAACATGAATGTGGGGTTATTTTGCAATTTCTGGGTTGGTTGCAAGTGGGAACAATAAGAGGTGGAACACATTTGGCTTCACAAGATGCTTGCTTGAATATGTTCAGAGTGAAAGGAGTGAATGTTGAATCCCCTATAGCGAACATTAAAAGGTTGGTGGGAATTGGGGTAGGAGTAGTTTTGGTTGGAGCATTGTCTCTCATGTTTGGTTCGGTTACATGCCAATTGGTGAAGATCCATATGAAGTTCAAGCAAAAAAACCAAAGCAACAACCACCACTTGATCAATGACCTTATTTATCATAGTTGGGATCCGCACACCCCAACCCAACAAAGTCTTGGGCAATATATTTCACTCAATCATTATTCATTTCATTTCAAGGTGATTTGTCTATCAATGTAATGAAGGATAATGATACTCAAATTTACTTTAATAATTGTTATATACAATGCATTGGTTACATAGCTTTACATGAATAATATCTCATGGGAAAGAGATTAAACTGTAATTAGGGGTAGTATATGGTCTCATGTGTGGGACTAAGGTTAGATGCTACTAGAAAACACATGGACCCGTTGGAGGTAGCTACAACAATGACCGCAAGGGACACTTGCTTTTTTTGTAGATACTATCTACGCTGGAATTGTCTTTTGGTCTTGGAGTAAGACATAAAAATACCTTTGATTGGCTAAGAACTCATCTTCCTCCGATGTAAGGAAACATGTGAACGACCCAAAACTTTGAGGCCTGTAGCAGGGGCATAAATCTGCCCCCTTACGAACTACTAATGGGTCATTTCTAGTGGCGTGGTTTTCCTTGAATATTGATGATGAGTCTACACACATTCATGGATAACAACCAATGATCACTATCCTCTTTGTTGATTAACAATTGAGTTATGATAGGTTTTACATTAAAGAGGTGCTAGATAAGTATGATGTGTATAGCTTTAGGGTGGTCATATTGTAAATGATAAGAGAACACAAACCATCTTTCAAACTACCTAACTTATGGGACACTACATATGCATGGTTGTTTCACAAAAGACATTTCGCTAAGGTAAGGATTTTTTCATGGGATAAGTGAAGACGATGATAATTTGTTCAATAATTTAAATCCTTTCATTGTGAGTTGGATGTGTCAACTATAGTTCACAAACCAATCGTGTCTAGCACTTTTGGAAAATTAAAAAGTCATTGTGAGTTGGATGCGTCAACTATTATTCCAAACCAATTGTCTCTAAGACTTTTGACAATTAAAAACACTAATGGTTGTAGAATTACAATCAACAAAACCATTTTGGTCTATTGGTCCTTTGCTTCTGTTGGCATTCCTCAATGAAAAAGGTCTCATGAACAAAACACTACAACCTTGAATGTGGATCAAATTTGACTTTACCAAGTAGCTTGCCCCCAAAAAATATTCAATTTTTCGTGTTTTGAATATTTTAAACGAAATTGTGTGGATAGATTGATTACAATTAGAAATCATACATGAAGTACTCGGGAGGTTTGGGGCTTCAATGGTCATATCCACTAATATAATTTTCCTCATCCTCCTATGAGTGAAATTCGTATGCATCGTGGATGGAATCCAATCTCGAGAGCTTGTCATTGGGAGTCAATGAGTCATCACTAGTGCAAATCGTTGAGGTGATGACCCTCTGATGCACTTTGAACTATGAATCTCCTTTGAATCGATGGTTTCCAACCTCTAATTAAATTGTATCGGTTACCCACAAAAATGTCCTGATACATAGCAACAACCCTCCATTTCCTCCAATTCTAATAAGTCCTTGGAAGATTCTCTTTATATATCACCACTGCACTGTTCTTGAAAACTCCATTAGAAACAACAATTGGGGTGTAACGACCCTAATGGAATAAATGATTAAAGATTACAAAGAAAAATCAGTTAAAGAAAATAAGCATGATTAATTGCGTGATAATCAAACTGTAGAATGCATTTAATGAACTGTGACAGAAATTAAGGAAAAAGAAATAAAGGCGTGTGAAGGAAAAATAAAATAATGTAAGAAACGGGGATGGTAGAGGCATAGGTGGCGTCACATGAGTGAAGCCAATCGAGAATAAGGAAAGAAACGGAGTCTGAGGGCGAGAGGTTGGTGGGTGAGAATGCCAAATGCAAGGTGAGGTGGTCGGGAGGAACAAAGCGGGGATGAGGGGGATGTGCAGGCCATCGGAGTGGATGGGTGCAGGAAAAACGATCTTTGCCTTTTCACAGTGAGCAGAGGCTGGGCTGCATGAGAAGCGTGTGTGTGTGCTGAGAGAGAGACCTGCAGGGGACTTCTTGGTTTAATATCATGTGTCAGCGGGAGGCGATATTCTTTGGAGGTTTTGGGCTGAGGGCGGAATATCGTGGTATCACGGAGCTGCGTCGTTTTCCCTAGTTAGGGTGGGCCGGTGGAATTTGGTGGGTTATTTTGTGTTTTTGGCGAAGTGCGGACTGAGTATGAGAGCAGCAAAGACAACAAAACTGACAAAGGCAACAAAGTGACCTGATTGCTTGTCAGTCCAGTGCCCGGATTGGTTTAGATTTATTTCTTTCACATTATCATTCGATTATTTATTGAGAAATTTTAAAAGCTAGTTTTTGTCATAAAACTCAATATTATGTTAGAAGTTGTTCCTTCAGTTTACTAAATCAATGCCTGGTTTATTTCTGTCTGCCATGAATTCGGTAATTGATGACAAAATCTAAGAAGTTGATAAGGTATCTACATTACATCCCAAATCGACATCGGAACTGAAATTATTGTAGTTTCTTTAAATAAAATCATTATGATGTTGCTTATAAATAAGGAGGCACAATAATATATTGAACCATTCCAGTGTTACGTAGAAAACGGATATGAGCCGTTAGATCCCAGTGGATGCAGAACAACGTTAGATCTCGGAAGTTACGAGTTTAACCGCCGACACGACAGATCCGGTGCCTGCTCCAGAGTGGACTTAGTTTGTAGAGCATGAGTCCCTTACCGTTGAAATCGTAGTAGCGATTCCAATTCATCAAGGACCGTTGATGACAGCCAGGACATTAAGGACCACCGAGTTTGAGGTTCGGCCTTTCGAAATTCCCAGAGTACAGGGATTAACGACAAGAGAATTGGCGATTCCGCGAACTTAGATATGAGGTAACCCCTTGATCTGAACTGCGTACCTCGGGATATGGAGTTGGGGACTTGAGTTTTCAATGTCAAATCAGTGCAGTATGCGATATAGTTAGCGATCAGCGAAATCGAATGGCGGCAGTAGCGAATCGGGCCAGTAGCGTTATGGGATTCCCGATAATATAAGCGTCATATGAACTTTCGGCATTGAGGTTTATGGGAGGGAGTGAGCGGCGACATAAATCGCCGATTTTCGACAATTACCGATAGTGATAGAGCGTTGATATGACCATCGGTGTTGGGACTTAGAAGGTCGTGCACAAGATGTAACGAACTTCGCGAACTCCCGACCATTGTTCCAATTTCCACAAGTCACGTAGGTCAAGCCATTAAACAACATGAGGCAAAATCCCGGCCGGAAGAAGTTCCGAAGGTCGGCGATGGTTGATGTTATTGTCTGAGTTAGGAATTGATTTGCTCATGTTTAAATATGATGAATTAGAACTTTTAAGGTTGTTACATTTTGGTATCGGTAAGTTCGAAATGTGGAACCTAAGGGCCAAACCCGTCGAAATTAACTTAAACTTAACACTTAATTAATCACCGTGAATCAATTTATGGTTTAATCATGGAGATTCGAGGCGATAAAGACTTGTGTAGATTGAAATGCGTCGCGATTTCCCGATGGAAGATATGGACCGTCATTGTCGACACGGTGTGAGGAGGATCGAAATTAGAGTGGATAGGGATATGGAATTTTGAGACAGAAGCCTACGTGATTTAGGAATCACGACCATGATATCCCGACGATGGCGTAAGCGCTATGGGACCACTAGAGTAGAAAGGATGGCAGGTGTCCGTCATCCAGGAAGAGTCGAGAAAATCTCGATACAATCAAAGCCGTCGCGTAGTAGGACGGTGTAGTATCAGAACCATCGGATATGCGAGGGAATGGCGTATCGAGGGATTTCGTGGACCACAGAAACAACGCATTACGAACATGAAGTCCGAAACCCGAGAAACAACGGTGTCCGGGGTAGATCCATCTAGCGAATAGCGTGGTGAGAGATCTCCGAATAGTTAGTTGGGGATATGAGGAGTTGAGGGGTAGGAAGTGAAACACTCGCGCAATGGAATTGCGATTTGCGATTTCCCGACACTACCATAACCGTTGATCCGAGGGGCGCATGTCCAAGGATCTGAAAACTTCGGGGTTGGCATTTCGGGTTTCCTGCGTACAAAAGAATCACGCGACCCGGTCGCGAATTCCCGAAACGCGGCGGGTCCCACAACCATAGTGTTTAAGTGAGGGCAGGTGTTGGAAGGTCCAACCTTACCGGAAGTTAACGGATAGCATCGGAGATAGGGATAGGAGGACTAAGAGCGTGCGTTCGTTGACATATAGCCCGAAACCCCGAATCCTGATGGGGAACCATAAGACCACGATTACGTGGGTGCAGGGTCACATGGACCTGAGGGGTAGCGAGAGCTAACATACAAGGAATAGGCGCATCGGGTACAGGGATATCGGGAATTCCGCGGATCACGAGTCATACGATAAATTCGCGCGATGTCGAAACCCGATAATGAAATTTGAGGCGAGGGTCACGCGGGACGCTGGTCATGTGAGGATGGTGTCTAGCCCAAAAGGGGATAGCACATAAAATGCCGTATTGAGAATTTGAGGGAACATGAATTCGACATTGGGAAATATGAAACCCCGAAGCAGGTTAAAGGATCCCTAAAGGAAATTTGGGTGCGGTCCCAGTGCAGAGAACGTGAAGAAATGGAAGACCTGAGGGTCGGGTATTGATCGGTGACTCCAAGGGAAATTCGGAGAACCGCTCGGCTCGGTTGATGAAGATGAAAGATCCTGTATATATATATAACTACATACATATAACAAGTAGTTTACACAGGTGAATGAATTTTATTCTGCGAAAATAAACAAAGAACAACAAAAT
Source organism: Picea sitchensis (assembly GCA_010110895.2). Classification (NCBI taxonomy): domain Eukaryota; kingdom Viridiplantae; phylum Streptophyta; class Pinopsida; order Pinales; family Pinaceae; genus Picea; species Picea sitchensis. The sequence continues at coordinate 8,531 of SNQJ01S0178179.1, read as the reverse complement.
TAAATGCCGAGCAGTTATTTCAAACAAAATCATTTTGTTCAAAGGAGGAAATTACCATTCATTACCATGGCGTAAAGACGGATGGTGTAAAACCTCAATTCGAATAACCCCACGATTCTTCATGAAGGTACTGAAAACATGACTAAATTGTACCCTTACCATGGTTGAGGCTAGGCTCCCTGGCGATGTCGCAGACGATTGATACCCAATATTTCTGAGAGACTGGACTCCAGGTTCTTGATCGTGTCAGTGGCCATATCATTGCACTTGGTTACTGTAAAGCGAAAAGGAGCACATACAGCATTAACCGGTAGCTAGCAAAGTGCACCGAGCGATGGTGAGGATGCGAGAACCATGGCGAGGAAGTGCAGAAACCTCCAGTGACCGAGCTATGATGGGCAAAGGAACTCTGCAAGGCGAGTCTGGCCCGGATGAGATAGTGGGACCCGAGTGGGGGCGTGGGGTGTTCGAAGGAGCTGACAGGTGTGGGATGTTGAGGTTAGATACGAAGGAACTTGAGGAAGCCGACGAGCACGTGGAACCCATGCGTGCACGCACATATGGGAGAACGTTAATCATTTATATGTATAGTTTAAAGAATTAACTAATGAGAATAAATTAAATTAGTTAGTATCAAGTAATATATAGATATAAGACAAGATAATTTTACTTAATTTAAGCCAGATAAATTAGTATAGCAATATTCTTTGAAAAGTTTGTTATTTAATTAAATGTAAGGTTAGCCTACCTTAAAAACTTTTAATGTTGATTAAAGACTTAGGCGGTGGTGCATGCACTAGGAAGTGGTGAGTAAAGCACAAGGCTAATGTAATCTCGGTAGAGACCATTAGTTCTTTGCAAGAGCAGGAACAAACCAAGCTTAGATGTAGCCTAACCTGTAGAACCCAATCCCCGAGGTACATCCCGTTAGCACGTCTGTTTTACCAGGACAAAGTAGAAACTGCAGCCCAGCCACAGTTTCTAGGTTTGAGTAGCACCATCATGGGGCGATCCTTAAACTCACCCAGGACTACTTTGGGGTGATGCAGGTTAAAGTATACGAGATGGTCGGGACTCGAAGGGGTCGAGGCAGGGTAGCGTCGACACGGCCACCACCGGCGTCACCCACACCATCACCACCATCGACACCCACCGTACCACCACCACCACACCACGCCAAACCCAGCCCTCATACTCGTTGGAAGCTATTAGCGAGACCTTAAAAGGGCGCCAACAGGTGGGGGATGAAGTGGAACCCACACCATCTGGAACACTGGTAATCGAGAAGCCTCAAGGAACTCAAGGGGAGAACTTCCATCCGGAGACATCACGCGAGAGTTGCATAAGATCAAAGTTCTGGAGTTTGCCGAAGGTCGTGCCAGTGAATGAGCGGAAGCATGGTTGGAAGGCATGACAAGGTGTTTTGCCTTAAGAGAATATCCGTCCAATTCAAAGGCCAAGATGGCAATTTCCAGTTAAGGGATAGCGCCTTAGGCCGGTGGGAAGCACAGAAAGACAACACACCTTACCCCAGACACGATTATCTTAGAACTTTTAGAGGTTCAGAAGGAAATATCTGCCAGCATACTCTGAGGAACAACAAGTAGGGGCATTTCATGCCTTAATACAAGGAGACTAGGGCGGTAGAAGGTATGAGATCAGATTTATGGAATTAGTCAAATATATGCCATTATATGGATACCGACCAACGACAAGCCGGTCGTTTAGATCTATGGTTTGAACCTAAGATCTGAGCCATGAATGCAGGATGTGACCGTCTTCGGTGCTTGGTGGTACGTTCTGAGAAAGAACACATATAAACTTAACGGGGGAGTTACAAGATTCACATTTAGCATGCTTGGGATTAAGTAGGAAGACCCACAGGACATTTTGGGGAGGCTCAAGGCCACCACCTTATGGATTCTGAGAGGTGTACCAGGGGCCGATTAGTATAGGAATTTCAATGGCTATTCGTACATCTCATTCGCCATCTCCTGATGCAGTCGGGCCACGACAATCGCGGTGACTAGTAGGCGAGGAGGTTCAGAGGAACTCATTTCGAGGAGACGAGTCATGTAATAGTACAGGTTCCACCTCATAGCCCACACATTGGAGTTAGGGACCCCATTACAGGAGTACAACAGGATTTTTGCATAGAGAAAGGCACCGATTGGGAGGATCAAGTAGCAACCACAAGATTTATGGTTAAAGCAACCGCCGGGCTGGTATCAATCCACACGTGAATGGAATCAGGTACGTTAAATCACATTAATGTTAAAATTTTATTTGATTACGGTGCAATGAATGGTTCACCATTTGCATTTGAAAAGAGTGGGTTGGTAGCCTCTGAGCACGATGACTTTAAACAAGTCGAAATGGCTTGGGGAAAAACAAGCGGTAGAGGGCCGGTGTTGATAGCGTATGGTAGACTTAGGAATTATGCACTACGGGTTGAAGTGCATCGTCTTTGCTCTTGGGACATTATGACCTAGTAATGGAATGGATTGGTTAGCGGTATCGAGGCTTTAGTGGGTGTTTTGCAAAGAGGTTACTTTGTGTTGATGATGAAGGAAGACCAATAAGTCCGAGGTGTGCAGGGAGGAAAGTGTCATTACAGCTTTATATCAACTATGAAGATCAAGCGTGCAGGCAAGGATGCCAACTTTATGTAGTGGAAGGAGTGATGGAAATAAAGGGACCCTCATTGAACCCGATTTGATCTTTGTAGGAATTTCATGATGTTTTTCCAAATGAATTACGAGGATTACCTCCAGAGAGGGCTTGATTTTTGTGAGCTGAAACCCGGTCTGGGGCAATATCAAGACTCCGTGCTCGAATGTATTTGCCGAGGAACTTTTGAGTTGCAAATGTAGTTGAAGAGTTACTAGACTTAGGGCTAGTAAGGCTTAGTGTTTCACCTTGGGGCGTACCGGTAATTTTCGTAAAGAAGAAGGATGGATCCCTTACGGCGTGGTATAGACTACAGGGACTTGAAAAGAGTGCTTTCTGATTGAAAAATAGGTACCCAATGCAGCGGATAGATGACCTCTTCGATCGAATGAAAGGAGCGGCAATTATTCTCAAAGATAGATTCTTGATAGAGGTATCATCGATTATGAGGATTAAGGAGAGTGATATCCAAAAAACTGCCTTCGAACTTGGTTTGGACATTCTGAGTTTGTTGTAGTACCTTCAGTTTGTTAATGCGCCGGCGGTATTCATGAGCCTCATGAGCGGTTTATTCCGGAAGTACTTAGACCGTTTTTGTACAAGTCTTTTTTATACGACATCCTCATCTATTCCAGAATGAAAGAGAACACGAGGAACGCACAAATAGTGTTGTCATGCTTCAGAGAGAACAAATTGTATGGAAGCTTCAAGTGTTCCCTTCTTTTGGAAAGATCCACTACTTAGGTCCACATCATTTCGGGCAAAGGGAATCTCCGTGAGCCGAGAAGAGTGAGAACCATTATGGAATGGCAGGTGCCGAAGATACACATGAGGTGAAGCTTCCTTGGGACTAGGGTTACCTACGATTAGAGTGGAAAGATTTCAAAATAAGCCGAAACCATCCCGCCACTTTGCAGCATAAAGAAGAGTCAGGTATGAATAGACGGAAGAATGTGATAGTGCATTCGAGGGAGCTTAAGTGCCCGACCGAGTGCACCATTCTGAGTGCAGAGATATGGAAAAGGACTTCATGGTTTACACGGATGCCTCGAAACAGGTTTGGGGGCCGTGCTAATGCGAGAGATGGAGGAGTGATAGCTTATCGTCAAAGGCGAAAAGCATGAAAGGTCCTACGCGACTCATGACTTGGAGTTAGCAGCAGTAATACTAGCTACGAAACTATGGAGAGCACTACCTTGTTGGGAGAAACTTTGAACTCAAAGCAGAGACCATGAGTTTAAAACATCTCTTCACTCAAAGAGATGCAGATACTAGGCAAGAAACGATGAGTGAGTTCATGAGTGAAGTATGATTTTGGTATTTCATATATAAAGGGAAAGGAAAATGTGGTCATGAATGCCTTGAGTAGGAGACCAGTATCTTCTCCTTGGTGACCTTAAAAGGTGTTCGATTTGAGGGCGAGGTGTTGAAACCTGATGCAATGAGGCAGGTTGGTATTTAAAGGTTCACGTCAAATCTCACAGAGGAAATGATTAGACCCAAAGTATAGGATATAATCTAAGCAGAGCCAGTTGTTAAGATATCAAGGGAGGATGTACATCCGAGAATGGGGATATTGAAGCATCCTCTTGAAGAAGCCCATAGGTCCACTATATTGCGGCATCAGGAGATTCATGAAGATATGCGGAATATGAAGAAACTCTTCTTTGAAGGGCATGGCGCGATATAGTCCATTTAAATTAAGCCAAATGCCTAGAGTGTCAGCGGTGAAAGCCGACCACCATCACCCGTGGGCCTCTCTGACCACATGATGTTCCCTATGTCCAAGTGGGAAGTTATCTCGATGGATTTTGTTGTAGGATTGCAGCTCACATCTCATAGACACAATGCCATTCTTGTGATAGTGGACAAGTTAACCAGAGTGCTCATTTCATTACGGTTAGAGACACATACGATGTAACTGATGTGGCGGTATAAGTGAATTTATCCACGATTGCAGGACACTGAAGATTATTCCGGATGGGACTCAGTTCCCACATCAGGTTTGGACCGGGTTTCTGATCGGCGTGGGGACTTCGTTGAACTTAAGCACAACTTATCATCCCGAGGCTTGGTTGAATAGCGGAGAGATGAAATCAAGTCATGGAAGACATGCTTAGGATGTATGTGATGAATAATGGAGACCAAGTGGGAGAAGTACCCACCTTTGGTAGAGTTTACCTACAATAATAGTTATCCTTAGTTCCATTGGGATGCCGCCCTCTGAAGCTTTATGCAGGGAGGCCATACGAAGTGCTGAGTTGGATAGACTAGAAGATCGAGTATGATTGGGCGGGTGATTCGGAAATGGAAACGGTGGTCAATTAAACGAAATTAAAGGAAGCACGGGATGAAGGCGAAGGATTACGCGGATGCACACGGGGATCGACCCGAAGTTATGCGATTAGAACATGTTTTCATTCGTATCATGCGTAATAAGAGTACCATACGGGTTGGAAAAGGGACAAAGTTGTCACCTCGGTTTATAGGTCCATTTAAGGTCCAAGAGAGAAAGTTGGACCCGTTGCCTATCGTTTCGTACGCCACCCCACTTGCATAAAACTCATAATGTATTTCGTATATCTGTTTTTACGTCATTATGTCTTTGATGAATCACATAAACTAAATTGGAAAGTGCAATTATGGAATGGTAGAAGGTCCCTCACGGTCCGAACCGATTCTGCTTATATTGGACCGTGAAATTCAAACTGACTCAGAAAATGCGTCTGGTAGATCAAGTTGGAGTCCAATGGGACAAGTATAGTCAGGTCTACTACTTGGGAGGACGTCGAGAACATTACGACAAGATTATCCATCGATATTTTGACCACCTTGAAGCGTGTTTTCGGAGGAGGGTGTAAGTAGCACCTACCTTTTGATTAAAGGCAGCCGAGGATTTCCCCAGAGACCTATGCATTTTCTGATCATAGTGAAACCATTAGGAGATACACATACACTTTAAAATTATGAACATTTATGAATATTTGGATGTTGTGATGATGATACATGAATTGTGAACTATTATGAGAATGTAAAGAACTTTATGAGCGTTTAGATGATGTTGATAATGATGCATGAAATATGAAGGTCGATATGTGAATGAGAATTTGTGAATGATATGTCCCGATGATGTTGTAAAAAAAAAGAGACATATTGTGAGAAAAAGAAATTATTGAATGTTCAAATACCATTAGAATGATGTTTTGGTAAATAATAATCTTATGAATGTGTGAAAGGATGACGTATGGGATATTATGAAATCTAATTCAAATGGAAAACTTGATGTTAATGTATTGGTATTGGGATCTCGAATGGAAATGATAGAAATATGGAATTTTATGATGTTAATGAATAGAAATGCATGAGATGTGGTTACAGACTAACTTGCAGGTTATTGGCTGACAGCAGCCAAAAGTGGTAGGAATGATGGAAGTGGTAATGAGACCACTGCTCGGTAAGCATTGTGGTATGAATAGTGTATATGGAAGTTATATTGATTTGAATGCATTACTGTGATACATGGGCTATTGCGTGATTTTGGTACTAACAGTGCCCAAAACTACCGTGAACGATTAGGCCGAAACCTCTAGCAACCACTGATTGCCCTGTGGCTATTCCCATTGTAGAGTGTTGACCACAATTTTATTAGGAGGGTGGAATTGAACACGTGTATCCTCGAAACACGAAGTCTGAGGAGGACGGTCTTTGGTTCAAACTCCCAGGCGTGTGATGAGGGCTGTCGGTTACCGCTAGGGGAAGCTTGTTGAGAGTGGCGACACTTCCATACGAGTTCTATTTGGAGTAGCTGATGATAGTAGCTCCAAGATAGTATAGCAGAGGACGGATAGGATAGTGTGAGTAGTAGGTTAGGAAGGAAGGATGGTAGATGGTTGAGACTTTTAAAGGATCTGCCATGAGTGGGAGTTGATGAGGAAAATGTGTATATATATGAATATTCATCATGATATAACTGAATCACAGTTGTTTAAAAAAAAATTATTAAACCGGACAAATTGAGACTAAAGAAATCTTAACAATTATTAATTGTTGTGTGTTTATGAATAAAGTTTTCTTGTTGAATTGAATGCGCGCATTATTAAGAATGCCGGTTTGATTATTAGTACATGCAGTTCTTACATGTATTAGCTACACATGTATTCTTTATACATATACAATAGTATGTATGGACTTCTTGATTTACTTCCTAATATTGTCAGTTATTTGCTATGAATGTATGAACCATGACCTTTTTCCTTTGTATCATCAGATACATTAACTTCGGGACGAAGTTTCTTGAAAAGTGGGTGTATGTACTGACCTAATGGAATAAATGATTAAAGATTACAAAAAATCAGTTAAAGAAAATAAGCGTGATTAGTGCGTGATAATCAAGCGTAGAATAGAACACAATGAGCGTAATTAAGAGGAAAAAGTAAAAATAATGTAAAACGAGGGATGGCGTGAAACGCCAGGGTGGCGTCTGTGAGCAAAAACCCATAAATCCCGGAGGAGGAAGGAGGAGGAAGACAGGAAAATGTTATTAAGCAGATGCGAGGGGCCGAGGTTGGTGGGTGAGGAGTAAGCTAGCGTGAGGTGGTCGGGAGGAACAAGGGGAGAATGAGGGGGATGTGCGGGCCACTCGGAGGAGGATGGACGCAGGAAAAAGATCGTTTACCGTACCGCAGTGAGTCGAGAGCTGGACTGTGGGGAGCGTGTGTGTGCTCAGAGAGAGACAACGGGGCTGATTTGTATCATATTGTTCAGGGAGCACGTGTTGCTGGAGGTTTTAGGCTCCGGGGCCAGGATATCCGTAGGTATCCTGGAGCTGGGTAGTTTTCCTAGTTGGCAGAATTGGACGATAGTAGATTTGGCCAGTTATTTTGTGTTTTTGGCAGGTCTGGACTGAGTAGCAGGGCAACAGGAACAACAAGACAGCAAGGCAGCAAAAAGGCAACCTGAATTAGCATCAGATCCAGGTACTTGGTTAAGTTTGAATTATGAGGCAACCTGAATTAGCATCAGATCCAGGTACTTGGTTAAGTTTGAAATTATTTCTTTCTGTTATCATTTCAGTATTTATTGAGAATTCTAAACTGCTGTAGTTGCTGTCATAAAACTCAACATTATGTTAGGAAGTTGTCCTTTCAGTTTACTTAATCAATGCTTATGGGTTATTTCTGTCTACCATGAATTCAGTATTTGATGACAAATCTAAGTTGATAAGGTATCCGTTATTCCAAATCAGCATTAGGCTATGAAATTATTGCTTCAGTTTCTTTAAATAAAACGCTTATGAAGTTGCTTATAAAATAGAGGAGGCATAAAAATATATTGAACCATTACAGTGTTACATAGAAAACGGATCTGAGCCGTTAGATCCCTGGCGGATACCCGACAGCCGTTAGATCTCAGGGAAGGTGCAAGGGATTTAACCCTTCTACACCAGCAAGTGCAGGCACCATCGGGAATTCAGACTTCGGCGTTTGTAGAGGCATGAGTCCCATACCCGTTGAAATCGCGAGTAGCGATTTCCCGAATCAATCGGGACCGTTGATCGAACGACGGGACACGTGGTACAGGACCTCGGGATTTCGGGGTTCGGCACTCGGGAATTCCCGGTGCAAGGGATTAACGACAAGAGATTTCTCGATTCCGCGAATCTCGATAGCGAGAGGTAACCCCACCAGTACGAACCCACGTACCTCGGGATATCGGAGTTCGGGACTTCGGGGTTTTGAATACCGTGAACCACTGGTGTCGTGGTTTCGCGATCCGCGAAATCCCGATGGCGACGTGGCAGCTCGAGCCCCGGGCGTTAATGGAATACACGTGGCGCCATAACGTCAGATCGGGCTTTCAAC
>SNQJ01S0178178.1:22041-38710 GCA_010110895.2 Picea sitchensis | reverse complement strand
CATATGAGGGTCCTCCAACTTCGTAAGGCCATAACTCTCAAACTGTGAGGATTTATGTGACATTCCACATACCACCAGAAATGGAATGACATGTACTATCCATATAGAATATTATTACCTTCAAATATACCAAAAATCATATTGTTATCAATCAAACAAACTTGGGTCCATTACCCAAACTTGGGTTCTCCAACTTCACATGGTCATAAATATCTAGCCGTGAAGATTTATGTGAGGTTACACATACCACCGGAGATGGCATGACAAGAACTATCCATATGGGATATTTTTCGTGAAAAATTCATTGTCCTTCATCTCATTATTCCACAATTAATCATGGGTTCTCTTACTCTGCAAAGCGTCTTCCCGTGAGGAATTTCACCATAAGGGGACCACTTTGGAGTTCATCCATATTTTCTTCTTATCAACCATGAAAAAAAAATAATGAGTCATATTTACATCAAATAATATTGGGTCCATTACCCAAACCTTTGTTCTACGGGTCCTTCTTCAAGGGTTGACATTAATGACAACCAACCTTAATCAACATATATTTTCCCCAAATTCGCAGTAACATATCATGCCAAATAGACATGGGATACTCTTGAAATAGCCCAGCGGGACACTAACAAAGTAAAAAATGCAAAGTTGCAGAAACTTAGGAAGATTTTTGAGACACTTCAAATGAAGGATTCAGATTATATGGATCATTTTGTGACCCATGTCACGAGCATCGTGAATCAACTTATCACCCATGGATAAGGAATTCAAGAGAAAAAGGTCATTGAGAAGGTACTTCAAAGCCTTCATGATAAGTTTAATATGGTCATAGTCGCCATAGAACAATCAAAAGAGTTGTCAAAATTGATAGTTGAAGAACTCATGAGATCTTTGTTAACCCATGAAAGTAGGTTCAGTTGAAATGATGAATCTTTAAAGAATGCAGTCCAGTCTCGGGACTCCATAAGCAGAGTGAGAGGTCGAGGGAATAGAAGAAAAGGTAGACGAGGTAGAGGTCACTCTCAAACAAGATACAGATCAACTTCAGAATGTTTAGAGCAGAGTGAACAGTCGAAACAACCACAAAGACACTCCAAAACCAAAGGGGGAGAGGAAGAAATTTTATTCAGCCAAGATGGAATGAAAAATCAAGGATCTAGTGCTACTACTACAAGAATTTTGGTCACTATGAAACTTAATGCAAAAAGAAACAAGAATATCTGAAAAGTGGTAGAGAAAATGTGACCAACACTAAAGAAAGAACATCTAAATAAATGTTTTTTTCATGTCAAGTTACAAAATAAGAAAGAAACAATCATGATCTCTAGTTGTTGGATAGTGATTGCAACAATCATATGACAGGTAAGAAATATTTTTTTTTAGTTTATATAGCTCTATCACATCTAAAATTAAATTGGGAGATGATTATCAAAAGAAAGTTGCAGAAAAGGGTATAATTTATGTTTTAACCAAACAACATGAAAATAAGTATATTCATGATGTTTATTATGTACCTGGTCTTAGACATAATTTAATGAGTGCAGTCCAGATGAATGAACATGGTCATAACGTCATTTTTGAGGTTTCCAAGTGTACAATCTTGGACGAATCACCTAGTAAGAAAATTATAGCCACAATACAAATTACCAAAAATAGAATGTTCCCTTTGATATTGATAAATGTGATTTTGTCACAGTTATATTCCCAAAATGTATCAATCTTAGATGAGAATTGGTCGTGTCATATTAGATATGGTCACTTACCATTTAGCAGTCTTAGTATTTTACAAAAGAATTCTATGGTCAAAGGTTATCCCATTATAAATGAACATAAAAAATCATGTGAGAGTTGTATTTTGTCCAAACACGAAAGGGATAGTTTTCCCAATTCTTAATACAGAAAAAAATAATACCTTGATTTGGTGCATACATAAGTTTGTGGTCCAATGAAAAATCAGTCAATAGGAGGAAACTTTTACTTTCTAACATTCATTGATGATTTTAGCAGGAAAGCATGGGTGTACTTTATCAAACACAAATCAGAGACATTTGAAAAATTCATAGAATTTAAATCCTCGACAAAGAAATAGAGTGGGAAGTACATCAAAGTACTGAGATCATATTGAGGAGGTGAGTCTGAATCCAAGGAATTTGCAACATATTGCAAGAAACATGGAATCAAGAGATAGTTTACCACAAGATACACTCCAAAATAGAGTGGAGTAGCTGAGAGGAAGAATCAAACAATAATGAATATGAACAAAAGTATGCTAAAGGCCAAGAATTTGTCAAATGAATTATGGCGTGAAGTAGTGGCATGCTCGGTCTGTATTTTAAATCTATCACCAACCAGCAGTCTGAAATATCAAGTCCCTTAATAAGATTGGAGTGGTATGAAATCTAGTGTTTCTCATTTTAAAGTGTTTGGTTGTGTAGCATATGCACATGTTCCTGAAGAGCTAAGGAGAAATCTTGATGATAGAAGTGAAAATGTTTATTTGTGGGATATAGTGAATAGTCTAAAGCATTTAGGTTGTATAATCCTATTAACAAGAAGTTGATAGTAAGAAGAGATGTGAAATTCCAAGAAGATAAAACTTGGGATGATAAAAAAAGTGAAATACTTGTAGAACATATTCCTTCTATATAAGAAGATAAGCAGGTGGAATCTATAGCACAACAATCTTCTACACAAAGACTTCCAAGATTGCAAGTACAAGTCCATGTAGAACAAACAAAGCACAATTATTCTTCTTCATCTAGTAATGATTCAAATCCCACTATAGCAAATCTATGGAACCAAAGAACAAGAATCTTGAGAGAAATTTATGATCAGAATGAGGACATGGATCAACAAACACACTTTACCTTGATATTGTATCAACCGATATACTTTGAAGAAGCAATAAAGGAAGAAAAATGGGTTGATGCAATGAACAAAGAAATTGAAATAATTGAAAGAAACAACACATAGGATCTTATGGATCTCCCCACAGGTAAAACTAGAATTGGATTTAAATGGGTGTATAAGACAAAATTCAATGAGAAAGGAAAAGTAGAGAAGCATAAGGAAATACTTGTAGAAAAAGGGTTTGTTCAACAACCTGATATTGACTATGGAGAGACTTTTGCTCCAGTAGAACGTTTGGATACTGTCAAAGCAGTTTTGGGAGTTGCATCTCAAAAAAAATGGCCATTGTATCAAATGGACATTAAATCATCCTTTATAAATGGATTTTTAAAGGAAGAATTTTATGTGGATCAACCATCGAGATTTCAGATCAGAGGTAAAGAGTACAAAGTGTACATATTGAAGAAATCATTGTACGGTTTGAAGCAAGCTCCAAGGGCTTGGTACAATGGCATTGATACTTATTTTCTCAATAATGGGTTCAACATGAGCAACAATGAGCCCACACTTTACACCAAAAGAGACCAGAGAGGAAATATTTGATAGTTTGTCTCTATGTTGATCACCTTATTTGTACATGAAATTTGTTGTTGAATGAATTCAAAACATCCATGCAAAGTGAATTTGAAATGACTAATCTTGGTCTCATGAAATATTTTTTGGGAATTGAAGTTGAGAAATATGAAAAGGTAGTTTTTATCTATCAGCGAAAATATGCCATAGATATTTTGAAAATGTTCAAAATGAACAAATACAAGCCAACAGATACACCAATTGCAACATGTACAAAATTGAGCAAACAAGATGAAGGAACAAAAATTCATTATACTTCGTATAAGAGGCTTGTAGGAATACTTATGTACCTTACAACTACCTAGCCATATATTATGTATGCGATAAGTTTAATTTCCAAATTTATGGAGAATCCCAAAATCTCTCATTGGAAAGTTGGAAAAAGAATTTTGAGGTATATTGCAGGTACAATAGATTACAGAATTTGATATTCTACTTTAGAAGATGATTATCTTGTTGGATATACAGATAGTGATTTTGTAGGTAGTGTTGATGGTATTAAAAGTACTTTTGGGTATGCATTTATGTTTCGTACAGGATTTATTTCATGGGCTTCTAAGAAACATCCCATCGTCACTATTTCTTCAGCAGAAGTAGAGTATGTGGCAGGAAATTTAGTGCCATGTCATGCAGTTTGGTTGAGAACGATCCTTAGTGATCTTGCACATGAAGAAAATGAGCCAACTCTTATATGTTGTGACAACAATTTAGAAATTGCATTATCTAAGAATCATGTGTTTCACCGCAAGAGTAAACACATAGACACGTTATCATTTCAGCCGCGAGTTTATCAATTATGGTACCATTATTCTATATTTTTGTGGTTAGAATGAACAATTAACAAATATCTTCACCAACACATTGGGAAGAAATACTTTTGAAATTCAGAGACAACACTTAGGCATAGTTTGTGTTGATTTTTGTAATGGTCAAAATTAAGGGGGAGTGTTAAATAGATTAATTCCTCCATTACTTGTTTGAATAAATATGATAGAGGATAAGCATATTAAATTCAAATAAAGTTCCTAGCCTCCCATGTCGGCACACTGCAATGCCACTGAAATTCCAATGCGTATTTCACTTGGAAAACACTAACCAAGTAAGACTTATGTTGATGTTAAGAGGGTACATAACATACATTAAAATAAAAACATTTATTGATGCCAAGAGGGTGCATATGACACAAGAACGTTTAAAAAGTGTTTATATCTTACCTCACTCAAAAGGATTTGGTCGACGTCAGTTACAATATCTCTTGTTAAAACCTGGCTTAGATACTTTGTTTTGAATGCCTTTGCCTCATCCATGACTCTTTATCAAGGAAATGAAATGTTTGAAACTCAAAATAATGACAACATGCTTCTCACTCATTTATCGGCTCTTCCTTGTTCTTCTTCACCACTAGAATTGTAGAAGAACCGGTCGTTTTCATCCTTGAAATTCTCTAAAACACTTGTTTCATCAAGACATGATATTTTATGAAAATAAAAGTAATGTATCCAATGTTTGTATATTTCAAATGACATCAAGGGTATATTTTAATCTAGATGAATCAATCCAAAGTGATCAGTTGCAGATACTAACTGAGGAAACGTTATATCGATGCATTCAGAGTGACCACAATCCAAAAGATGTAGAGTTGAGATATTTGATGAGGGAATCTCTTGATCCCAGTCTGATGCCTCTTTATTTCCAACATTTGCTCATCACAAGTGAGGTTTTAATGATAAAGGAATGAGTAACTATAATCCAGGAGTACATGATATCCATGCATCCTATGAAATGTAAATCAAATTCATGAAATTCATGTGTGACTGTATAAATTCTTAGCCTGCAAATGTAATCCATAACTACTTTTATTTCAGGTTGAAAATGTCGATCAATTTCCACAAATTTGATAGTACACTAGTAGAAAAAAGATAAATTTATGACTAAAAATTGCATATAAATGACTAAGTTTAGTCACGTGACTACTAGTAGCATATTTTCAAACATATATAATGTGGCCAAATATATGACTACAAAATTTTAGTCATTTATTGGTTGTTTTGGTTGATCGTTTTGGTGGTAACTCCAGTGATTTTTTTAGTCATTAATTGTTGTTCACTGGTCATTTATTTCGTCATGGTAGTCCATTATTGTCGTCAACAAGTACTAAATTTAGTCATTTGTATCATATATTTCCCTCAACTCGTAGTATATTTAGTCATTGTAATAATCATTTTTCGTCAACGGGTAGTATATTTAGTCATTGTAATCATCATTTTTCGTCAACTAGTAGTATATTTAATCATTTTTATTCTCTAATTTATATCCATTGGTAGTATACTTACTCATTGTTATATTCATTGATTGTCATGAACTGGTCATTTATTTAGTTGTGGTAGTCAGTTATTGTCATCAACAAGTAGTAAATTTAGTCATTTGTATCAGTTATTGTTGTCAACTAGTAGTATATTTAGTCATTTAGATTCAATGATTTATGTAAATTGGTAGTGTATTGATATAATGTTTATTAGTTGCATAATCATTATATTTACTACAAGTTTAGTAGTAAATGTCCAATTATATAATGACATGATTAATTTTTTATTTACCATAAATTAATTGTGTAATGCAGAAATAAACATAGTACTAAACTTAAATTAAAACATTAAATAACTTAGTATTAAACTTAAATTAAAAAATTAAATAAAAGATTAAAGATTGATTCTAACATGATCATGATAAGAAAACTAAATTAATCTGACATAAAATCAATCCAAGCATGCAAAGACACCATAATATAATATCCATGAAAAATATACATTCAAACTATTGAATGTACAAAAAATCAAATTAAAACATATAATATTGCTCTCTAGATGAACTGCAAGATGATCACACACACACACACACACACACACACACACACATATCAAAGTCCACAAATACACCATAATAAAACATACATCATAATAAAAGATCCATGAACATTAATATACACTCAAACTACTTCATAAACTATTTCATAAACATGCATTCATCCAAACAACTATACCTGAGAGTTTCGAAGTCTGCAAATACACCATAATATAAAATATCCCTGAACATACATTCAAACAATTGCATAAAATCAATGGGCCAAGATGTTTAACATATGTGATAAAAAAAATTATATCATTTTTTGCAAATATTTCAAAGGACATTGTGTGAAGCTTCCTTCCTTTTCTTTCAAATGGACAGATCCATTTATTTTGTCTTCATATAGAAGTTCATATAGAAGGGGTATGTTACGTGTGACCTTTATAACATTTACATTTGTGTCTCCTGATCCACTCAATTTTACTCCATGTATAATAGATAATGAGTGAATCTGTCTGATGCCCACAATAACATTGTCATATTGATCCAACAACTTTACTTTTTTGCCTTCTTGGATTTTATGATCAATACGTTTCTACAAACACAAAAAGAAATACACCTTATCTTGAGATATGAAAATTTTTAAAACAAGATATGAAAAATGTTAAAACAATAATTATATTCTAATATTTAGTGTATAATTATTGCATTGAGCTCGAGTTCACTAGTACCACTATGAATATACTGCACATTATTCTTGAGTTCAACGTTAATATGATCGCTATCAATATTGAGATCACTTAGTGCATCTTGCATAACTCTTTTGATAAGGATTTTTCCTTTTCGTCGTGTTTCTTTTATAGAGTTTCCCTGGATGTGGTTTCATCATGAAAAACAAATATACAACATTCAAAAGTATGAAGAATGTCTTATTAATCATTCAAAAGAATGAAGAATGAAAGCAATAAGTTTTTGTCAAAAAGAACATTTTAAGCATGAAAATTTATGACAAAACATTGGGACAAATTAACTATCACAAAAAAAATTGATTACCTCAAATTCATCACCACTATGAACAATGTCCTTTACACATTGCTCGATGAGTTCTTCATGATCACTATGACCAATATTGGCATTCTCTTGTGTAATCTTCAGAGCTTTTTTGGCATTATAAATTCCTTTTCCTTTTTGCGAAACTACATGTTTCGTATGATCTCTCTGCATGTGGTTAAACCATCATGCAAAAAAATATACACCATTATGATTAGCATCAAACTGTCTCCAAGGGAACTGTTCTCTTTTTGAAACAATGAAACAATAGAATCACAACAAGCATTGAACATTATGTTAAAAAAGAAGTGCATAACATAAAACATTGTGATGAGCCTTTGAATCTCTTTTATGATATAATATTTATGATATTAAAATTATTTAAATCATTAGTTTACAAGAAATGATTGCATTGTCCAAGGCAGTTAACCTTACAATTCATAACTTTGGATATTTGTAGTCGAGTTGCCTTAGCAAAAAGTAGAAATATATGTCAATAGTAAGAAAAGTTAAGCATGAAGAAACTCTCCATTATCTATAGTCATGTCACCTTAGAAAAAAAGGAGCACTATATTAAATATTAGATAAAGGTTAAGAATCAAGCAGAAAGGGATACCACTTGTATAGGAGTGGAAATTTTCATATTATAATAATTGACTACATAAATTATCTCAATAAAAAAAAACTTATTTATTTTGTATTTCTCTTCTATTTATATATTTTCATCTGCAATACCAAATCAACAAAGGAATCTTGATAATATACTGAGTTCTATGGAAGCTATGGTTGTGAACTGGTTCATTGTCACAAAAGGCAAGAATGAGGAAGAAAAGAGGTTGAATGCAACCTATATAATCAATGTGGAAAGGAATCTTGGATGCTTAGTTTTCCTTCTACATGAATAAATTATTGAGGTCGATCCTAAAATAATACTTATATTGATAGAAAGAATTATGATTTGGAGTCTTACAAAACAATCCGGTGAAGATGCAAGGATTTCAGACAGTGAAAATGGAATTGTAACTAGCAGTTTCTCAAACATTGTTATTGATGACACTACTTGAGAGGATTCTTTACCACTTGATAATGGAAGTGGCAGACTATGTATAATTATTGGTTACATATCCTTGTATTTAGATCCAATTCACCCAGGTGGGGCTTCAAACTTTAAAATAACAATATGTATCCATGAATAAGGAGAAGGGTGAATTAATTGTTGGAGATTTGAGCTATGGAATGACTAAAATGAAAGATGTGTCAGTAGTTATTCATCGAGGAGGAGGTAGGATTTGTTGTTAGGGAATACCATTCGAATGAAAAAGCGATTTGAAGAAAAATAACACTAGGAAGGATAAAATATTTATAAATAAAAGTAGAATAAAACTCTTCTCTTTCCTATGAAAACCACACCATTAAAACAACACAACATCAATGAATATCATCAAAACAGTGCAATTTTACTTATATTAGTTTGATACAAGAACAACATTTACTCAATTTGAGTTTACATATATCGTACGACTTGTACATGTCCATACTTCTACTGGTAATACATATCAAAACAACAAAATACAAAGCTGGAACTGCTACTCGGTTTATATTTGACTGGTATATTATCAAAGAAAAACTTACACCATTACCTCTTACCTGGGCACACTTTCCTTTCAGAATGGAAGAGTGTGTAATATGAGTGTATGTCATACTTTGCCTAACTCAGCTACTTTACCTCCTTCATGCCCAAATCGACCTCTATTCCCTGATAGTGATGAATGTTGTCCTTAACTCAGCTCCTCATCCAAGTAGTGAGACCCGAACTGCTTTCCCTAACTCGGCTCCTTGTTCACATAATGAGACCCAAACTACTTTCCTCCTTATGCACACAGAGAGACTCGACTTGGTCTCTATGAGACCCGAATTGATCTCTGGTTATGTTTTCCTCGTTATGCTTGTAGAGATACCTGACTTGGTATCTATCTTGGCCCTTCTCGGTCTCCTCTTGTTTTTTATCTTCGAAACCTTGTCTCGGTCCTCTTTGGAGTGTCTCCTCTCTCTAGTCAAACTCACTCTCTGAATGCAACCTATATAATCAATGTGGCAAGGAATATTGGATGCTCAGTTTTCCTTCTACCTGGAGACATTGTTGAGGTCAATCCTAAAATGATACATATATTGATTGCAAGCATTATTCTTTGGATTCTTACAGAAAAATATATTGAAGAGGCAAGGATTTCAGGCAGTGAAAATGGAAGTGTAACTAGTAGTTTCTCAAACATTGTTATTGATAATATTACTTCAGAGGATTCTTTACCACTTGATAATGGAAGTGGCAGGCTATGTGGAAGTATTGGTTTCATATCCTTCACTTCAAAGGCATTTCACCCAGGTGGAGTTTCAAACTTTAAAATAACAATATGCATCCATGAAGAATGAGAAGGGTGAATTAACTGTTGGAGATTTGAGCTCTAGAATGACTAAAATGAATTTTTTTTAGGAGTTACAACACTATGCTTACAAGGGCTTACACCACTATTTCCAAGGGCTTACACCACTATGCCCATGTCTTATCATATGTCAATAAATCAAATTTATTTTTCACACCTTTCCACCAAGACAATCATTACATGGACACAGATACCTTTCCATATCATTCTCATCGGCTATTCTCTCATCATACACATTGTATTGATCCATTGCCAACCTTCAACTTTGACTCATCTTTGATTTTCTGCATTCCAATATTAATTTGATATGTTAATTAACAAATCTCAGGTAATTTAGATAGTACAAGGGAACACAATTAGCTAAGTTGTTTTTAACAACAACAATATTGACAATGAACTAAGCTAGTCTATGAGCTAGCATTTTCAAGTTGTGAAGAGAGGTTGGGAAAATCAAGCATTTCTTAGAGAAGCAGAAATGAGAAAGGTGTCGTAGACGGAGGAGTTTATCAGCCTTGGAAGATCTAAATCCTCTACATTTTGACAGTCTTGTGGAGCATGTAGTTCTTACTGCAACTTCTCACTCTCAGTTTTGGCCAAGTTATTGCAAATTAATGATTTTGGGGGCACTTGAAGGAGCTTGAAATAAAAAAATTCACAATTTTTATGTCTTTTATTGCAGATTAATGATTTTGGGGGCACTTGAAGGAGTTTGAGATAATTGTTTTTTCAAAGTATCATGCACTGAAACTATCAGAGTTACATTTTTTTCTAAAAGTATCAGAGTTCCATTTTTATGATATTGAAGAAGCTAGAAAGTGACCAGACTTGTTATTATAGTTTAGATCTACTAGATTCAACGCAACAACATACACATCAGATATATCGCTCAACATGGTTTTCCAACCAATACAGACAGGGTCTTCCAACCAACAAAGACATAGATGACGATGCCTCTAGTTATTATTCCTCCTAGTGTATCAATGACCAAGAGGACCCTCTGTGTAACCACAAGCCCCTTCATGAGTATGGGAATAGCTAGTTGGATATGTTCTTGTTTCTGCAAGTAGTAATGATCATGCATAAGAATACATACATGGGAGGATATATCTTGGACTGAAAGCATGAACCGTGTTCTACATGAGGTCTCTATTGAATTACCGATTATAATTGAAGAGCAACAAGGGGAAGATTAGTTAGAGGAAAACTCTTCACCTACTAGCAGAATGAAACTCTTATCTATAGAACATTTAAATAATGACTTGGTGATTGAAAAAATAGACCCCTTTCTTTTGAAAAATATTTTGAACAAACTAAGTATATGGCTCTTGATAAATCATCTTGTGCAATAACCGATAATAAACCACTAGTTTTCAATGTTCATGGACATGTAGAGTTTGGATTTATGTAATAACAAGAGTATGTTTATTATATGTACTTTCATGGAACACATTACAATACTTGAGAAAGAATTATTGGATTTATGTAATAACAAGAGTATGTTTATTAGATGTACTTTCATGGAACACATTACAATACTTGAAAAAGAAAGCGATTCATATGTTAAGTAAAATTTTTATCACGCAAACTCTAAATTTTATTATACATTGTACCCTAATTTATTTGTTGATCTTGACTCATAGAAAGTTAATTATCACTTCCATGTGTTTGAAAATGCTTGTTTAGTAGCATAGGAAATATATATAGGAAATGTTTAGTGGCATAGTCAACTGATATATTAGGATATGTAATAGGAGTTAAAGGATTTGGAGGATTAGTCCTCATCCAACCCATGATCAATTACAAGTTTGAGGAGATAAATTAGTCAATATACTAGCTAGAGCCTGTCTTCAGGGAGGGAATCGAGAAATTCTAGTAGGGGCTTGAGGGATCCTCTCACCATTAACCAAAAGCCTTCCATTCACCTTTCAACATAATCATTTCACCTTTATACTTTCAACTTAATCCATTTTCCTTTAGCCTTTATCCCCTCATCTCTCACAAAACAACACTGCACCTCACCTAAGAACTGGAAATCAGAACCATCGGACTTACCCTCAAAAGCACCGAATCACCCACACCACAAAAAAAGCTGGTCAATTTATAACGAGGTGCAGAGTGATGGTAGTTTTCAATTGACAGATGTGGAAGATTATCTTGATTTACAAAACTACGAAAAAATTGTCATTTAAATTATGTCAACAATATTTTCTCTATGAGGTTCCTTAAAAAGCTTATTGAAATGAATTGTTTTCACCTCAACCATCTCAGAAAACCTATGATATTTCCCTCCCACCTCATTCTTAACACTCCAAATGGTATTTGATATTTTTATCATCTTTTCATAGTTGTGAAAAAATCAGGTGTTTTCATCTCCCCGTGCTACCCAATTTGCTCTAGTTTTTTTCCTCCGTTTTGATTCTTCCTAGTCAAGAAACTTTTTTTTTCATGGCTCCAAAATATTTGAGTTACTTATCTCATCTTAAGTGAAAATTACATTAATGTTAGGTCTAAAAATTTTAGAAATTTCTTCTTCTAGTATCCATTTCTACTCTTATGGATGCTTGAGTTTGGATTTGGCCCACTCAACAAATTTTATTTTTACAATTTTAAATTTGTCACTAAATTAAAATGTAACAAATTCATCGAACCGATCTTCCATATGTTTCCATTCACTATCACGCAAAACCCTAAATTCAATTTACTTAGACCAATGAGAGTTGAATTTAGAAGGGCTCGGGGGATTTTCATTCTGTCTTCCCCACTAGGAGAAATATGGGAACATGAACAAAAATATGCAACAATCCCCTTCGAACTAATATTCATCAAAATAAAATACTACGGTGTGAATCTTTTAAAATGTATATCAACTTAGTAAACCAAATGAAAGTTTTTACCATCCTTGAATGCAAAAAAGGGTTGTTGTGATATGCAAGCATGTTTTAACTTTTTTCATTCACAAGACTCCTTGGTAGCTATGGAATATTTGTAATGCAAGTTAGCTTAATCACTAAGCTATATTAGTACTTAATATTAACTTAGAAAATCATCTTAGAATAAATTATATTTAGAAATCGATTATAAACTAAAATCTTAGCATTGAATTGGGCTAGTCAACTATTTTATGTAGAATAGGAAACATTTGTTGTATGTGACATTAAATATTGGAATTGTAAACCATATTATATGTCATGTCGACTAAAATGGGAACAATAATATGCAACAAGAAATTGTTGAGGCCATAAATTCAAGGTTCATTACAAAGGCAAAAAGATCAAGCAATTTGGACTTACTAAACTACTTAGCAAAACTTGATTTTGTATTGGAATCCCTATGTGGGACACCTTTTTAGTGAGATTTAAGACCCAAGTGCATATTTTCTGCTTTCATGTAAAATCTTGGTTTTATTTAATTATAATTTTTTTGAAATGATAGTACATACCCATTAAGTCCTTTATTTCATTGCCCTTGAGGGTTACAACTATTTTCATATTTCCACAGATGCATTGCAAACCTATTTGTGTGCTTGTCTCGTATTCATAAATATTCAAGGAAAGGAAGATGGGGACACAATTTTTGAGAATCACTAGAGTGATTCATCAAATTTCAAACTACATTAGGGTAGAGAACATAGGGAATTTCTTTTATCTCGTGTATAAATAAGGTATATAGAAAACATAATAAAAAAAATGTAATCTTATTAATAATGAATTATGACTAATAACAAATGAAGACAATGCATCATTCAATCATACAATTTGAAATTTAAATAGGTCAATCCACACATCATATAATGATACATTCATACAATACCATCTGAAAATAGCTTGTGACATGTCTTCTCCTTACAAGTGTTGCAATAGTCATTTAGAAACAATAAGCTCAAATGTGTTGCAATAGTTCTTTGGAATCATTGATGTCAATTTTAGTGTTTATAAGATAAGGTAAGGTAAGATCATTTTAGTAACGTCCAATGAATGACCATACAAGTAGGTCAATGAAACTAAAATAATACATTCAATGTAGGCACGAAAAGTGGGAGTGCAAAAACAACTCCCCAATTGATACTGAAAGAAGAGAGAAAGAACCAAGTGTCTATCAAAAAATTCAATGTTAAACTAAGAGAAGATATAAATAATTTGCAAGTATATGACACATGATAGAAATTTAAGAGTCTCAACACTGAACAAAAGAGAGGATGTCAAGGCTTCCTAGTGCTCATGTTGGCTACCAAGGGTGAGGCCTTCAAAGGAATACATAATCCAATGGAAGGCATTGAATGGAATGATCATCCCTCCCTCAAATATTAACGTATTCCTTACTCTCCATATAAAAATACATGCAAAGTAGGAACAAAACACGGTAGGGAAAAAGAAACAACCCAATCAATATTGAAAGAAGAGAGAGAAAAAACTAAGTGTCTATCAAAAAATTGAATGTTTGACTAAGAGAAGACATAAATAAGGTGCAAGTACAATAAATGTGCTAGAAATTTAAGAGTCTCAACATTGAAAAAAAGACAAGATGTCAAGTCTTTCTAGTGCTCACATTGGCTACTAAGGGGAGGCCTTCAAAGGCATACATAATGGTGAAAGACTCCTTCAAGTGTAGAGGCTTAAGAGAGCTTTTCACCATTAACCAGAAGCCTTCCATTCACCTTTCAACAGAAGCATTTCACCTTTAGAATTTCAACTTAATCCATTTGCCTTTAGCCCCTCACCTCTCACAAAACAACACCTCACCTCTCCTAAGAACCATAAATAAGAACCGCCAGAATTACCCTCACAAGCACTGACTCACCCACCCCATGAAAACAAGCTGGTCAATTTCTAACGAGGTGCAGAGTGATGGAAGTTTTCAATTGACAGATGTGGAAGATATAGTAACACCATATGTGTCAAATCAAATTCATCATCGACATAAATATCTAGGTTTTGTAAATGTAAATATCTAGAAAGGAATAGATCCCAATACAAGAATAGAAAATACAAACAGACATCTACGTCTTGCAAACATAAATCTATTTACATGTGACTTCACTACAAAAGGCCCCTGCAAATTTGAATTCATACTTCTCCTTTTGAGAAGTTTCCACGACCTCTCCACAACATTTTTATCCTACATGGAAACTACTTATGTACCTATACAACCTCCAATGCTCGAATTAACTAAAACCCCTCTCCTCTAGTTGGCTCCAAGATCCAATGATCCAATTAACTAAAACCGCTCTCCTATGGTCGACTACGGCTCCAATTCATACCTCACCGGCTCCAATATTGCTCACGGGCTCCAATATTGATCAGGACGGAAACCCCAATTACACATCCCTCTGCCCTGTCGAATATTAACACTGCACCCACTCCCTCTATGCAATATTGATCAGGCCGAAAACCCCAAATACACCTTCCTCTGCCTCATCGAATACTTACCATTGCACCCATTCCCTTTGCACCCATGGACTACTTGTATATTACCTAAAACTCTAAACACCTCCCTATGCCCTGTCGAATATTTACCATTGCACCCATTCCCTCTACGCCCATGGACTAACTCTATGATTACCTAAAGTGTGTTGTATTATCTCACCTTCTTTGCGCCCTCGTCAAATTATGAAGAGCACCATATTCTCCCACCTTTTGCGCCCTCGCCAATTCTTTGTACCCTCGTCAAATTATGAATGTGATCAATACCCTCTTCTCCCACCACTTCAAAGAGTAGTCTGAATACATTAATTGTCAACATTTATCATATGTCATGAAAGTATGCCATGAAATGAATGAAATGATAGCAGGAACTATTATAAAGACAATATTATAATATTATAATATTACAAAATATGATATATTTTTCGTAACCATTGATTAATATATATAATTTAAATCATCCACATAATTATAGTGGTTGCATCACATTAGGTTCCCTAGATATGGATGAGTGCACAACTAGCGATGGAATATCTAGCATGGAGGTAAGATTCTAATCCAAATGTCAATGGGATCAAGCGTGAATAATTGCATAATGAACTAGGTTGTAGCATATTATAAAGTTTGTAAATTATATTGATTAATTATTTAGTTGTTTGTTATTTGTGTGATTAATTATTTAGATGTGTTTTTTTTCCGACAATCAAATTAGTGATTTATTTAGTCTTTTTAACTATGTTGACTAATTTTTAGTCACGTAGTCATTTATTTGCCAAATTCTAAAGTGAACTGATTTGCCAACGGGTAAAGGTAGTCTGAGTGTGAGGATAAATTGCAGAGCTCGAAGGAGGCAGAAAATCACAAAAATTGTGAGGGTTTACTCAAATAAGTGGATGGTGCGAAGAGGAACCCGACTCACTTGTGGGTTCCTGAGGAGTGGCTGAAGTTGTCCGTAGCGGAGATCCATGATAAATTCTGGTAAAGATATGGCATGATAGCTTGAAGTGTTTTTCGTTGCTCTTAGAAGGATTTGTGTTTCATTTGGGAGTATATTCGTTCTGCACTACATTAATTTGAGGTTGCGTCCATTGTCAAATTCACCAAAAAAGGTTAATTTAGGAGCAAGGGTTTGATAGAGGAGACGAGCTTAGACAAGGCACTGAGCCATAAATAAAAACTCTTACTGAATTAATTCTGATCTGACAAGCATTTGAAGAAGGGAAAGGTTGTGCATGGAATTGTAAAAGGATTGAGAGCCAAAATAAGTTAATATGGAGAGATATATGTTTAAGAATTTCTTGAAATAAGAGAAAAAAAATATTGTAAAGGGTTTAGTTTTCTCTTCATTTCATATTGAAAAGAGGTTTTCTTGTAATTGTGATTGTGCAACTGTAGCACCTTTTTTCACTTTTTTTTTTTTTTTTTTTTTTT
>SNQJ01S0178177.1:5226-19711 GCA_010110895.2 Picea sitchensis | reverse complement strand
CAACAACAAACTTTGGAAAATAGCCAGATGATAAATTGTAAAGGCTGAATGACTCCATGCCCAATACTAAAGGCACAGGGTCTGCCAGGTTCTTGGAGACCTCTCAGGGAGGTCTCCATCCCAGTTGGATCCAGATGTTAGTGATAAAAAATGCACTGGCATTTTTTAAAGAATGATGCCTGATTTTGTAGGGAACATTTGACTAGCTTCCTGAGATCCAAATGCAGATTTGAAAGAACCATTGGAAATCTTAGGATTTCTAGATGTCGATCGACTATTCAAGCATGTAAAACGGACTCTCCATGACTGAGAAATTTGATTTTAAAAAAATCTTCACTTTCACCAGCTAACTCGTCTTGAATTTTGCTAGTTAGTTGGTGAAAGCTCTGCTTTTCACCAGCTAAGGAGCGGATTTTTGGGTAAATTAGTTGGTGAAAGCCTGTCACGACCAGAATAACCAAATTTTTGCCCAGATTGGGATTTTTTGAGTTTGAATGGTTTGAAACCACTTCAAATGGACAGTTGTTGAATTATCAAGTCTGATTCAAAGGCTAGTTTGGAGGGATAAGGTCAAAAAGAGGTTTTTCAACTACATTTGGCATCTTTTTCAAAGGCAGAATATCAGGGGTTTGAAGACACATCATCCAATTCGAATTTTATCTTTGGAGGACCAAATCAAACAACCTTGGGAGGCTAAAACTGCACTTCATCAACAATCTACTACTCTTAGAGATCATTATATAGGACCTTTTCCTATTTTGTTTTGATTTTCCATTTTTAGTATTCTAGATCTATTTTTATAGGATCTCATTCTACACTTGTTGTATCTATTTTGATTTGACTATTTTTAGTAAATCTGATCCATCTTTCAAGGATCTAGATTTCATCTTGTAAGGCTATAAATCCAAAGACATTTGGAGCACCAAAAGGGGGTTCGATCTAGGAGACATTTTCTAGCCATTGAACTTGACTTCTTATTCTGATAATAGAATCACAGTCCTCTTTTGTTTTCAATATCAGATTCTTTCATATATTTCATGATTCTACACTTTATTCCAGTTTACTTTAGTTTTTAAGAACTGTCATCTTATTATTAAGATCATAAACTTGGATTAAAGAATTTCTTGCTGTCTTGTATGACCCTGCATATGGTTGTATTTGGTTATCTGGACTAGTATTCTTCATCCCCTTTTTTCAACTCTGTTGTCTAATTATTGTTCTCTAAAAGCACTGTTTTATTCAGATATATGATGAGTGGTTACTTTCATTAGCTATTGAGTTATCTTATTGTTCCAAGCATACAAATCTACCATATTCTTAAGTTACCAAGCACCTTTGGTCTACAACCACAAAGGGTTTCTTGGAGTGATAACACTATGCATTCTTTTTCTTTGAAGATATATGTGATCATTTAGGGTTTTTTTCACTTGCAGTCGTATAGTCTCTGATTTTGTCTTGGGTTCTTCCATGGTCTCAATTTCATGACCTTCCTCAAGGTTTTCTTGTCTCATATTCATTCTATCAAGCTTAACAATCATTCTAGGGAAATCTAAAACTTCATGGTCCATAGCTTTACAACAAAGACAACTAGGTCTTCTTTTAGGGCATTCCTTAGCAAGATGTCTAGGTCTTCTACAACTGTAACAAAGGGTTGATCCTCTTTTTTTTTTAAATGATCCCCAACCTTTCCTGTATTGCGCACTAGGATCATAGTAGCTAACCTGCAAAAAATTCTTTCTAGGATCCTGCATCCATTTTTTAGTCCAAACATTCTTTCTATGCATAGGAATAACATATCTTTCATTATTTCTATCAGATCTACTCATATCAAATCTTCTCTCTTCTAGTTGTGCCCTATTTTTAAGACTAGGATAACATTTATCAATCATACCTAGATCCATACTCTTGAAACAAAAATTTCGACTAATCTTACTTTCAGCAGAGCACAAAGCTTCCAAATCTAAAACTTTTCACTATTCTCACCTTTAAAGCTTCCAGATCTAAAAATTTTCAATATTCTTACCTTTACCAGAGCACAAAGCTTCGAGATCTTACCTCTTTTCTTCAGATCTGACTTCTCTTTTTAGCACACAGATTTAGAGGTTAAGTAGAATACTGCGCACTAAGGCAACAGATCTACGCACAGAGCTTTCTTTCTTTCCTTCAGTTCCCAGTAATCATAGTTTCAGATCGGATACTACGCACTTCAACAGTAGATATATGCACAGGGTCTTTCTCTTTTTCTTTACCTTAGTTCCCAGCAATCACCGTTTCAAGTCCTAGAAACAGAACCATTTGTTGGCACAGGGGAATACCCAGGGTTCAACGCTACAACAACGCACCAACAAAACCCTAACTACCATCCCTTTTGGAAACACCCGTGAAGAATATGAAGTCTCACCCAAGGTAGAGTCAAGGGTGGTTGCAGGATTCCAGTGTCTGCAACCTTAGCTAGGACACAGATATGTGATTGTAACACCTTAGCATAGCACTTAGTAGTTACAGTTTGTTAATATTCATCCTTAGTTTACAACGCAGCTAAACAATAACAACATATCAACGCAGTATTTATACAGATCCAATAGATTCAATTAATAAGCATATCAACATAGATCAGATCTAGCATTCATTCTCATTATTCAGTACTAATATACCAAATTATATCCTTCTAAGCATACATAAGTGCACTAAGCATTCAATCACATAGACA
The DNA here is from genome assembly GCA_010110895.2 of Picea sitchensis. Classification (NCBI taxonomy): domain Eukaryota; kingdom Viridiplantae; phylum Streptophyta; class Pinopsida; order Pinales; family Pinaceae; genus Picea; species Picea sitchensis. Next base: position 17,001 of record SNQJ01S0178177.1, on the reverse strand, counting down.
ATAGAACAACCATAAAGCACATAGCAACCACAACACATGATATACATGATTCACCCCAACCCTGGGGCTACGTCCACCAACTCTTCTTCTCTTTTATTATCTTCGGTCAATCAACTACATGCATAGAGCCTTGAGATCTTACTCTGCAGAAGATAGGAGATCTGCACACCTTGCTAGATCCTCCTTCCCTAAGTTATAACACAAAACCTTCCACAGTCTCTTACAATAACTTTCACTTAGCTCTGCAAGCCTCACACAGTATGCACAAAGCAATTACAGTTACCACTTGCACTTAGCAATTAACACTTAGCGCATAGTATCACATACTTGTCCCTCCTTCGATCACATAGATCGAAATAACTATAGCACTTAGCACATAGCACACACTGGCCTCTTCTTACATCACCTATATTCCTATTTATACATTCCAAAATGGGCCTAAACATGGGTAAACCCATGGACCGACATCCCCATTCCCATTACATAAGCCCAAAACCCAAAAAGACCTAAAAAGGGGCCAAGATCCCAAGATCTCTGCTTCGACTTGCGCTCTGTCTTCGACAGCCTATCGAAGTCCCAAACGTAGGTCAAACATGATCAAAGATCCTCAAACTTGGTCAAGGGCCAACAACATACATCATTGCAAAGTGGTTTTTCCTATGTCTTGGGCAGGTATTTCACCATTTACAAGTTACTCAACATAGTTGGAAACCCTTGGACCTTCCCAAGACTTCATTCCACACATTTCACTCCACTTAGATTTGAGCTATAGGGCCTCCACTTCCATCTCTAATACATCTCCATCTCATTCCCCCCAGGGTCACCCGGATAGCCTCCCTAGAGTGAGCCAGTCACCCTTAATGTGCGGGGCCTACTTCGAGGTGACATTGGGTGTAGGATTCCCAAGTTTTAGTACTTTCTTTGTGGTTGGGTTGAGATTTTCCTAACCTACAACTTGTGCTATAACAGAGCTGTGTGTTATATCTTCAACAATTCTTAAAGATAATCCATAGGTCTTCTATGTGTTGGAAATGCTTCTTGGATCGAGCAGTGAGGTCCTCCAAGTAGGCAAAGATTATGTAAGTGAGATCGTGGAAGGCGTACATCATTGCGCATTGGAAAGTAACCTCAACATTTTTGAGGCCGAAGGGCATACTACGATAGGAAAAGGTGCCCCATGGGGTTGTAAAGGTAGTTTGTATTGATCTTCATGTCAGATGTGGATTTGATTGTATCTAGAAAATACATCCATGAGGGAGAGTACTTTATGAATGACACAGGAATCGATGACTTGATCGATAAATGGAGTAGAGAAGTTGTCTTTGGGACAAGCTTGGTTGAGATCACGGAAGTCAGTGAAAACATGAATGGTTCCTTGTTTTTTATTGACTGGACCGCGGTTAGAAACCCAGTATGTGTATGCAATGGGGTATATGAATTCAATTATATGGAGTTTATCAATCTCATATTTGATCTCCATGAATTTGGATGGGTGGAGGGGGTGTTGCTTTTGGTGGTTAGGGGCAATGTCAGGCCAAGTATCAATGCGATGTTCAACAATGGTTGGGTCTAACCTTGGAATTTTAGTGTATGACCAGGAAACATCCTGATATTCCTGAAGTAAGGCTCTTTATGCTATGATTTCCTATGCGGAGCATGTTGTTGCTAGTGTGATTACTTCTATGACATTGGGTTTGACCGAAATGTCGATTTTCATGGTATGTGATATATTTTCCATGTTACCTTCCTCAAACACGTCTGGGGTGGGAATTGGGTTTTTGAACCAGTATATATAGCCAAAACGGATGAAATATTTTTATTCAACGGTACAAACAGGGGCGTCTATGGGCGAGTGGAAGGCATTATGTTCCAAAAAAAAGGATTGATGATGAAAATCATCTTAGGGGTAATCAGGTGCGCATAAGACTTCTAAAATTTCTTCATCGAATTGAAAGGTGATGGAGTACAAGGAGTCTATAACCATTGTGGGTGAGGTGTCGATATTTGTGGGTATAGTCGATAAAGGTTGGATGTCATTATTGGTTCCTAAGGTAGATGGACCTATGGGAAGTGACAAGGAGTTATCAGTAGACATCATGAACCAAATCTCCATATATGAATTGGATGTATTGTGGTATGGAGGGTGTTAGCACTGATAATCACCCTCATATTGCAAGAGGTTAATCCCAGTACCCATCAAAATATTTTTAAATGTAAATGAGTGATTTAAGGTCAAATGGACAAAAATGCAGAATAAGAATGTTTTAACTCAGAAATCTGGGCTAGCATGCATAAGCAAATGAGGTCTTGATTAACTTCAGTCAGTGATTTGGAGTAAAAGTGAATAGAAGGAAGACTTAGTGAGGAAATTTTAAAGGTATACTCTTGACATCAGGTCTTCAAGCAACCAAGGGAAGAAAAACTCAATCACAAGAACTTCTTGAACTTGAAGTTTAAGAACATTGAAAAACATTCATAGTAGTATTATAATCAAACAATCATTATAACACAACCACACCATCTCATATGGATCATCCAATCATGATTATTTCACTATAAGAGGAAACAAGATGATATAAAAAGGAAGCTGACTTCTATTAATCAAAATGTCTCAAGTCCAGTACATAACCAGATAACAACTTACTTAGTCAAAATACTACAATCAGGGAGCCCTGCTCAACCATTCAAACTTCTCTAATCATTTAGAATATGTATTTATAATCAAAAGAGGAAAGGAAACAACTAGAGGTGCGAGTTGGCCCTCCTATATTAGGATTCTCCAAAACAACTACAATTCTAACACCTGTGCTAACATATATTAAGAAACTGATACAATTTAGGAGCCATGTTGGCAACCACTCCAACAAGAATTAAAAGGCATGTCTTCTAGATTAGGCACATTCGTTTTCAGTGCCAAGTGTCCTCCAATGGTTGTATGCTGCTTCCAAGATGCCACCTGTGATTGTTGCTTCTCTCCACATCATCAAAAATCAATAAGGAGTCATGAATTCGAACCTTTGATTGCAAGGGTTAGTTTGTAGTGCCATTATATAGCACATTTGGTAGCCAATTCTGTAGCACCCTTTGCAAAACAACTCTACAGATTCCATAATGCTTCCTCTGAAATAGATCTGTAGATTTCATAGCGCCACTCCTAAAACATGTCTATAGTTTCCATAGTGCCACTCCTTTGTAATGATTGTGCAATTTCCATAACCCTCCTCCTGAAATAACTTTGTAGATTCGGTAGCACCACTCCTGTCTAACAGTTCTGCAGATTCGGTAGCGCCACTCATGTGTAACAGTTCTACAGATTCGGTAGCACCACTCCTGAAACAATTATGTAGATTTGGTAGTGCCACTCATGTGTAACAGTTCTACAGATTTGGTAGTGCCACTTCTGAAAAAATTATGTAGATTTGGTAGTGCCACTCCTGAAACAGTTCTGCAGATTCGGTAGCAATTACAGATTCAATAGCGACTTAGGTAGTGTAATTGCAGAACATCCTATATAAACGATTCTGTAGCGCCATGGCTCTATGAAATTGTTGTGTTTTTTCTATGTGATGCAATCAATTCTTAAAAGACACAAAAAACTTAGTTGATGGACTAGAAGCCTATCAATGCCTATATAGGTAGAAAAATTCATACTTCCTTGATCATTTCACACTTGCAAAAAGAGACTACCCAAAAAAATGGATCTGTCATCTCCCAACTACTTCATCAATATAACACTCCTCCTTGTTGCAGGAGAACTTCCCTTTGTCATAGCAACATAGTTTTCCTTTGCAAGGATACTCCTCTTAACTGCAGGTTCATCTCTTTCTATTGCAGCTTATACTAGAAAATTTAAGATCCTCTGGGCCAGTTCATCCTTGAAATGTTGCAATTCCTCTTTGAGATTTATGTTTTGGGACTGAAAGCTTATGTTTTTCCTGTAGAGGGTCTTAAGTTGCCTATGGAGAGGTAGGGATCTTCTTGCTGAAAAACTTGCCAGATCAATGGTTTCACTAAACATTTCCATGAGCTCCTTCATCTTTCTTCTCTTAGTCAAACTTTCTTCCTTCAAACGAGAAAATTCTTTCCTAGCCTCCCTGAGCTGTCTGATCAATCTTTTGAAAGTGGGATTACTAGGTGGAGTGTTGATGTTGATCACCTAAATACTTTTCTCAGTGGATTTACCTTTATGTTTCTGCTGAACAAAGCCTCTATCTATCACCTCAATAGGCTTATCAATGCCTTTACCCTTATCTTTTTCTTTCCTTGGAACTGAATCCTTGGATAAGACTTTTGCTTCAACAACTTCCTTGAGGGATGATGATCTAGTAAAAGGCTTCCTGATTCTAATCTTAGCTGCTGGAGAAGGTGAAGGAAAATGAAACTTCCTTCCCCTCTTGGTTGTGATTTTGGTGGATGAAGGGACTTCTTTTGATTAAGGTGCAGGAGGAGGTGAAAAATCTCTTTGTGGAGAGTGATGAACCTCCCTCTCTTCTTCTTCAATTTCCTTGGGGGTTTCTTTGTCTTGAGTAATGGGTTTTCTTTTTCTCTTCCTGCTTGTTCTTGCTGGGGCAACACTACTAGATGGTAAAGGGCTCTGCTGTTGGCATATTTATAGGCAGAGTGTGCTTGTCATTGATGGCAAGAACAAAAATGATGATGGCATGATTACAGGCAGAAAACATTCTCTACGCAAAATCATCCTATGTGTGACAAAATATAGTGCACGATGAAATCCATTGTGTAATGACATCCTCTGAGTGACAACATCCCACTACTCAATGAAATACACTGTGCGATGACACCCTCTATGCGACATCATCCTATGCACGACAACATCCCAGTTTGCAACAAAATTTCTCCCTATAAGCTCAGGAGGACTAACATAGGGAACAGAGTTGGAGTTTCCAAAATCCGTACGTATTTCAAAAGGAATCAAAGATAAGAAGGAATAGCGTAAGTGTGCTTTAGGGCCAAGTGTACGAAAGGACCAAAGGTCGAGGCCTTTGACACTTAGAAATTCTTCTAAGTTGGGAGGAAGTGTAAGCTCAGGAGGAGGAGGGACACTGACTGTTGGATTAATCACTGTGAATGATCTGGGCTGTTAGATCAGATTCTAGACAGGAGGAGTGCATAGAGGAGGAGATCAATTAGGATTCATTGGATCCAGAGGAATCGTGGCGAGAGATCAGCATTTCGCTAACTCACAATCTGGAGTAGGTTCCAGAAAATCGAAAGTCGGGAGAAGGGAGGTGAGTAGTCCTCCAAGTTCATGAAACACGAAGTCCCGATAAGATCTAGATCATTGGATCACATGGGGCTGTGGGTTTTCGATCTAACACAGAGAATTGAATCAGGAATCAAGAGTTGGAAGAGTCAGGGTTGGATTATGTTCAAACACCCGACATGTAAAATCATGATTTGATCACAACCGTTGATATAAGGGAGAGCGTGGACCATTGATTTGGAAAGCGACGAGTTGAGGTGTTGCATGGAAGATTACTCGATATGTGAAATTGCGAAGCACCCTTTTGACTAGCAAGTGGTCACAACCAAGGTCACATCAACAAAAAAATAAGGAAAGGAGCTAGCATGTTGCTATGCTCCACATCGGATATCATCGAGATCACAAAGTGCCTTTTGGTCAGGCCTGTGGTCACAACCCATGATTATGTGAAAGGAAGGGGCTTAGCTAGAAAATCTAATGCCCACTATGTATTTTTCTCAGGAAGGGAAAAGGCGTCAAAGGAATCAACACACACACGTTCTCAAGGTAACTGCCAGAACAAACTGATTGTTTCTACCAGAGAACTTGAAGAGGCTTTAGGGTGATCGCTAGAGGAGATGAAGAGCCTCGAGTTAACTTCTAGTGGTATGAAGATTATTCATAGAAAAAATTGATAGATGGAAAAGTGTCGAAGACTATAACTACCAGAGAAGCTAAATAATCTCAGCATAATGACCACTGATGATGAAAGGATTTAACATAATCACTAGAGAAGACGAAGCCATGATGATCTTGCAGAGGACTCAGCATGAGAAACACATGCATAATAGAAAAGAGAGTGTTCTTTATCCATGGAGGTTGCAGGTGTGTGTAAAAAAAGGTGGAGTACATAATTTTGAAGAAAAGATCAGAGGCGCAATAGAGAGGATGCAGAGGAAACATAGAATCCGAACAAGCAGTAGTTGCATAGGATGAGAAAGAAGCTGAACAAGAAATTGTTGCGAAGGACAAGATAGATCAGAGCATAGAAATGCTACAAAGGAAATATCGCGTCAGAACATAAAGTGCATGGTAAGTGCATAGGAAGACACTGATGCAGGTAGAGCAGAGCAGTGTAGCAGAATAGTGATGAGATTGGAAAGCCATGGATAAACACTGAATCACTGTAATAATTTCTGTAATCAAAGATTCATATCTTAGGGTGGTAGGGAGGTGCTAGGGAGGACTGTTGTCCTCAGATTTTCAAGTGGGTGCTTGAACACAAGGAGTTGCAACTTCCATCTGGTTGCAACCAAAAAAACTAGGGTGGAAGGGTGGTGCAAGGGAGAACAATTTTTCCCTGTTATACAGGTTGGTTCTTGTGTGATTGGAAGTTGGTGCTTCCATCCAGTTGGTGCTGGAACACTCATGGAGTTGGTGTTTCCTTCTAGTGGGTGCTAGAGAAACCAGAGAGTTGGTGTTGTCAACAAGTTTCGGATTGTAAATCATAGGTAGTAGCCTCACAATGAGTTGGATCTCATACGAATGATACTGTACAAAAATAAAGATTACTTATCATATCAAGAAAAAGAGTTTTTTCCCTTTATGGGTTTCCTCAGGAAATATTTGTCTTTGTATATGTCATGTGTGTGATTTATGTTGAATATTCTATTTCTTACTTCCATGCATTATTGTGATCATCATTGAGTGTTCTATAAAGATTTTAAAATGGGCATAATTGNAGAGCTTAAACATGACTAGCCATGAAGGAACTTCAAATAATAAGGCCCCCCTGTTCAATGGAACAAACTTTTCCTTCTGGAAAGTTAGGATGGGAACCTACATAATGGCTTTAGGTGCAGATGTCTGGGATGTGGTAGAGACCGGTTATGTAAAGCCAGATGTACTAGCTTCTAAGGATGAAAAGCTAGAATTCAGATTCAATGCCAAGGCTACGAATTCTGTTCTGAGTGGGCTTGCAGAAGAAAAATTTGTAAAAGTTATGCACTTAGAATCTGCCAAAGAAATGTGGGACAAACTCATTAGCAATTATGAAGGTAATGAGAAGGTAAAGGATGCCAAGCTTCAAACCTACAGATTACAGCTTAAACAACTAAATATGAAAGATGATGAAATTGTTGGGAAGTACTTTCTGAGAGTTGAAGAACTAGTGAATTCCATGAAGAGTATTGGTAAGAATTTTGAAGACGTAGTTTTAGTCCATAAGATTTTAAGATATTTTCCATATAGGTTCAACCCAAAGGTCTCTTCTATGGAAGAACTTAATGATTTAAAAGATATGCCTTTTGATCAACTTCTAGGAACTTTGACTGAATATGAAATGAGGATAGGTAAAGATAAACCCACCTCTAGAGAAGCATCATTTAAAGAAGATAAGCATGAGGATTCTGAGCCTGATGAAATTGAAGAAAAATTTGTGAGAAGACTAAAGAAAGGATCAGACAAGTACCAAAGTAAATTTCCCTTCAAATGTTTTAACTGTGGAAAGATAGGTCACTTTGCATATAAGTTTCCACACAAGAAGAAGGACCTGAACTCTGAAGGTGAAGAGAAGTACAAATCCAAGAGATTTGGTAAAAAGAAAAGTTTATGTGTAAACAATGATGACTCTTCAGGAGACACAGATAGTGACTCTTCTTGTGAAAATAAGATTAATGACTTTGTGCTTATGGCCAAAGAGGATAATGATAATAAAATCACAGGAAGTGATGTTAATGATGAAGAAGTTGTGGTTGACTAGGAAGGAGACCTGATCAGTGCCCTACAAGAAATTGCTAGACTCATATTTAAGAACAAAAATAAAAAACAATTGTTGATTCAGTTCGAGAATGACAAAAAAACACTGAATTAAGACCTTGCCTTGCTAAAATGGAACTAGAAGAAGCAACAAAAATAGAGGAAAGTCTGAAACAACAGTTATCAGAGAAGAAGGCAAGATGTGAAGCCTTGGAAGAAGAGGTAGTAAAAACCAGAAAAGAGATGGATAAGTTTAAAGAATTGTATCTCCAAAATCTTCCAATCATTAAAGCCTCAGCAGAACTAAATGACATTCTGAGAAAACATAGATCTCCTTTTTTGAAGACTTGTTTAGGTTATGTAAGTGGTTCAAGCAACAAACACTCAGAAATCAAAAATCCAACAAAGATGGTCAAGTTCCAAGTAAGAAGATAATCAGACCATGTAAGTACTCAGTCACCAAAATCTAATAAAGACAAGATGATCCCTGATAAAAAACAAAGATATCAGAAGATGGACCAACAAATGTCAAGAAGAACTCCATCCTTCAGGTACCAATATTTCTTCCATGGTTACTGCTTCTACTACTCTAAGTTTGGTCATAAGATTGCAAATTGTCAAATTAAGTTTAGAGACATGCAACTGAGGAGATCAAGAAATAAACAAGTTTTGCAACATAGAACCAAACAACCAATGAGTAGACAAAAGTGCACCAATCACTTTGATCTATTGAACAATGAGCTTGAATAATATAACTGTCATAACTTTGACAACAAAGTTGCAGACTGTCTCTTAAGGAACTATAAGCCAGATTTGAATTCCTCTGCTGAAGATGTCAAGGTTTGGAAAAAGAAATATAGTGAAAAATGTGGTCTAGTACTTTCAGCTCAAAAACAAAAAGACCCTTGGTATATAGACAATGGATTCTCCAAGAACATGACTGGAGACAAGGATAAGTTTTTGTCTATAAGTAAAATAAAAATAGGAAATGTGACTTTTGGAAATGATGAACCAGGTAAAATCAACGGTAAAGGGATGGTGAGTTTGTGTAATGGTAAAGGAAAATCCTAGGATGTTTTGCTTGTAGATGGGCTGAAATATAATTTTCTCAGTGTAAGTCAAATGTGTGACAGAGGATGTGAAGTGGTGTTCACTTCCAAGGATTGTAAGATAAAGTCTGTAAACTCAAGTCAAGTGGTGGCTAAAGGCATAAGGACAAAAAATAATGTATATGTGCTGAAATAAGATAAAGAAGAGTGTCATCTAAGAAAACATGATGAATGTTGGTTATGGCATAGACGACTTGGACATCTAAAATTTGACTACTTAATCAAGATCAAAAATCTTGAGGCAGTAAAATATCTTCCAAGAATATCAAAGCCACAAGACTTTGTGTGTAAACCCTGCCAAGTAGGAAAGATAACCAGGACACAGTTTAAATCCAAGAGCTCTACTTCAATAGAGAAACCACTCTAATTAGTTCATATGGATTTATGTGGACCATCAAGACAGGAAGGCACAGGGAAGCAAAACTACTTTATGTTGATCATTGATGATTACTCCAGACTTACTTGGGTTGTTTTTCTCAAAGAAAAAGCTGAAGCATTTGATAAATTTAAAATATTTAAGGCTTTAACTGAGAATCAAACAGGTAAGAGGTTAAAGGCAGTAAGATTAGTCAAAGGAGGAGAATTTATGTCAAGTGATTTCAAGTAATTTTGTGATAAACATGGGATCAAGAGAGAATACACAATCCCAAGAACTCCACAACAAAATGGAGTAGTTGAGAGGCATAACAGAATAGTTCAACAAATGGCCAGGTGAATGATGAATGAGAAGAACATTGGCCAAAATAACTGGGTAGAAGCAATACACACAACAATCCATATTCTTAACAAAGCCCACCTCAGACCACATAGTAACAAGACACCTTATGAACTGTGGTATGGAAGACTTGCTTCAATCAAACACTTCAAAGTATTTGGGAGTAAGTTCTACATAAAGAATAATAATGAAAACCTTGGCAAGTATGATGACAAAGCTGATGAAGGCATATTCTTAGGATATGCTACCGATAGTAAAGGATATAGATGCTTTAATAAAAGATTGCATAAATTATTTGATTGCATTGATTTAAAAGTTGACGAAGGAGCCACAGTAAGAGAGGAGAGAAATATTGAGTCTGCTACAGAGGACACATCTGAAGCTGAAGATGAACACATCCAAGAATAAAAAAAAGAAGACTCTGAGTCAGATGAAGATAAAAATACTTAGGAAGACTCAAATCAATAGACACCATCGAATCCTTCCTCCAGAATTACTCAAAAGAATCATCCTGCAAGTTAAATAATTGGTGAGAAAGATGAAGGTGTATAAACCAGGAGAAGGATAATCAAAGACACCGAACAATCACATATAGCCTTCATATCCATGGTGGAACCCAAGAACTTTAATGAATACAGTAAAGACGTAAATTGGTTAAAATCAATGAATGAGTAACTGGACCAGATTGAAAAGAATGACACTTGGGAACTCGTTCCTACGCTAGCAGATAAAAATGTAATAGGATCAAAATGGGTCTACAAAAATAAGATGAATGAATGAGGAAATATTCTAAGAAATAAGGCTAGATTGGTCTGTAAAGGATATTCTCAAATAGAAGGATTGGATTTTGATGAAACCTTTGCACCTATAACAAGATTAAAATATATTAGAATGTTTCTTTCCTATGCCTGTCATAAGCAGTTTAAAGTCTATCAAATGGATGTCAAGTCATATTTTCTAAATGGAGATCTAAAAGAAGAAGTCTATATGGAACAACCAGAGGATTTCCAACTATCAGATAACCCTGACTTTATCTACAAGCTAAAGAAAGCCTTATATGGGTTGAAACAAGCTCCTCGTGCCTGGTATCACAGACTTGATACATATATTCAAGACAAAGGGTTCAAGAGAGGAACAATTGACAACAATCTGTATATCAAAACAAAGGGTAATGATTTGCTCATTGTGTTGGTCTATGTAGATGACATCATCTTTGGTAGTAATAATGCTTCATTGGTACAATGGTTTGCTTCTTCCATGTAGTCTGAATTTGAAATGTCTATGTTAGGGGAACTGCCATTTTTTCTTGGTCTGAAAATTACTTAGAGTTCTGAAGGTATATTTATTTCTCAAGAAAAATATCTAAAAGAAATGTTGAAAAGGTTTCAAATGGAAGACTCTAAACCTATGAGCACACCTTTGGTCACTGGATGTAAGTTAAGCAAGGATGATGACTCAATTGATGTTGATCAGAGTTCATATAGGTCTATGATAGGAAGCCTATTGTACATCACAACATCCTGTCCATACATAATGCATGCTATTGGAATGGTAGGGAGGTATCAGTCTGCACCTAAACAGAGTCATTTATTAGCTATCAAAAGAGTATTCAGATACTGTTGGCAGCCAATTCGCATTTTCATACTGTCCTTATAAGCTGCCTACACCAGTGTTTTGCAAACTTTGATTTCGTCGCAATCCTTCCAATAAAACCACACCATTGTTTTATATGCGTTTGCACACTTACCTTGGGTCTCGTTTTCACGACTGCAAGCGTGAAAATGCTGGTTTTCGAAGTCATATTAAAAACGTCATTAGATTGTTATGATCGCTCTTGTTTATATGCTCATCGTATTTTCCAATTTATTTATCGTTACACAATTGACAAGATTCTAAGATCATTATTCTTTTGATATTCTTATTTGTTAATGAGACTTCGTTTACAAGACTGTGGGGATATTCGAGTGATTGAGTTTGTGATGCAATGGTAT
>SNQJ01S0178176.1:0-19711 GCA_010110895.2 Picea sitchensis | reverse complement strand
ATACTGACATAGTACAACATAGTTCAGGTAGTCGATCTTTTCTTCAGGGAGGTCTTCAGACTTCATGGGTTTCCAAAGAACATCGTCAGTGATAGGGACATTTGGTTCATAGGGACATTTTGGAGAGAGTTGTTTCGGTTGGTGGGGACAGAGTTGACACCTAGCACCAGCTATCACCCTCAAACAGATGGGCAGACTAATATTGTCAACAAGTGGGTTGAAGGGTATTTGAGGAACTATGTAGGAGGACAACATAGAATGTGGGTAAAGTGGTTACATTTAGGAGAACATTGCTACAACGCCACCTTCCACATGTCCATTGGTATGACACCCTTCTGAGAATTGTACGGATATGACGCTCCCACTTTGGTAGACTTGGTCTTCGGGGAGAGCAGAGCTCCCAAGGCCAAGGATTGGATCATAGAGAGTCAAGAGATTCTCAAGTTGTTGAAAGAGAACTTGCAGACAATGCAAAACTGACAAAAGATAAGTGCAGACATGCACAAGATAGAGCGCAACTTTGAGGTTGGAGATTTGGTTTTCTTGAGACTCCAACCCTACAAACAGTCATCTCTGAAGAAGAGTGGGGCCGAGAAGCTCAAGCCCATATTTTATGGTCCTTACAGGATCATGCGTCGAGTAGGTGAGGCTGCTTACGAGCTAGAGCTTCCAGAGGGGAGCAAGATTCATAACGTGTTCCATGTGTCTTGCCTAAAAAAGGCAGTGGGGCAATTCATTAGCACATCAGAGGAGCTTCCCCCGTTGGATGAGGAGGGACAGTTGGAGTTAGTTCTAGAGGAGGTTTTGGAGTTCCGGGAGAGGAAACTGAGGAGCAGGGTCATCAGAGAGTGTTTGATCAGATGGAGAGGGCTTCTAGTAGAGGATGCTACTTGGGAGAGCGAGCAGGTGTTGCAGCACCCTAGATTGGTATTGCTTGAGGACAAGCAATTTCGGGAAGGGAGGACAGTAATGTCCCTTTCCAAATAGGAGCTCCAGAGAGGAGGCTTAATGGTCTAAACCGCCCCGTTAGACTATAGCCAGGTCCAAAGAGGGGTAAACAGGGTTACTAGAGGTCACTCTCCTTCTCCAAGGACCCCCAAGATGCAATGGGGTTGTAACAAAATAAAAAAAAGAGTATAATTCTTAAGTCTCAAGGGGAATCCCCAGCTTAATAACATTCTCCAATAGACTAAACTCATCAACAATCACCAATAGAAAATTTAGTATTACAACCATCCAATATTAGGGAGAAAAAAGTGTGTGAGCTCTCTAGCTCAATGCTTCTGTTATAGTATTTTTTACTCAAGCCACTTGTCCATATCACGCAAAACTGTAATTTTTTTAATTTATTAATTACCTATTTTTCATCCACCCATATGTCATTCACATGCACAAACCCACAAGTAAATCCTAATTTAAAATTATAAAATAGTGATTATTCCTCATCCAACTACTACACTTACTGTTTTTACTTCTAAATATTCATTCGATCTCTTATTTTTTTATTTGAATGGATGCACATGTAGTCAATACTTTTGTTAGTTGTCTACTCTCTTTAATGTCACATGAGCCCACTTTTCTTTTCCCACACTTCTATTTGAATTTGAATTTATTTTCTAATGGCTTTTAAATAAACTATCATATTTATTCTTTTATGAAATAAGTAATAATATAGTATAAGCTTCAATCAACCATGCGCTTTAACTTTTCGTAAACTAAATAAAATGCATAATCAAACATTTTTTTCATGTATACATAATAACTATAATTCATACCAAAAATGCCATGCTTTTCCACGCCTTTTAAGAGTTACCTTTCAATAAGTACCAAGGGTGTCATTTTTTAGGCATGCCTTTCAAGCATCTAACTTTCTTTGGTGGGGGAATTGGAACCACTGTTGAGACCACATTAACTCAACTTGTCATTGCCTTGTTGAGAGACTAATGGCCAATGAGAAATAAAATGCCATTGAAAATTGAAAATGTCATGAGCTTTTCAAACCAAAGCATTGAAAGTGAATGCTAGTATGTGGAAACATGAATGTTGTTACTCTTCTCCTAGTGATAACATGTACAACTTCTATTCAACCCCATTATCCATGTGTGGATTGATTAAAAAACATATTATCTATGCTTGCACACACTAAAATCAATGCATTTAATAGTTCCATAATCATAAATTAAAACATATCATTAATTATGTGGCATAACTTAACATTCTAATTCAATCCAAATTTCAAATGATATTGACAAAATTCGATGTCAATATACACATATAGATTCCTTATCACACAAAACATCGGTAGCATTTGAAATTAATGCATCTAAAACATATCTATACATTCATTATAATGTATCATAACCATGTAAATTGACACCATCAATTATATCAAATCATTGTACAATTTATCTATTCATGTTTATGATGAACAAGGAAATAAAACTAATTCAAAATTATCATTATGTGAATTAAAATCAATAAAAATAATTAAAAGTTTAAGTTTCATCATCATAACATATGTCAATAAAATGGGTCATTTTGTAAACAAAATGTCTTCAAATAATAAGGTCCAATCTGTCAATTCAATCGGATAAAATGGGGCACTACATGCACCCCCTCAAGAAAATTCATCTCGAAGTTCTAAAATAAATATGGAAATTGCTAACACATTTCAATTGTGTTCCCCGAAGTAGTGGAATTGGGACTATAATTATTCCATTGGACCTTTACTTGGTTTACCAAATGACATCGAAATTGTTGAGTGCATTGTTCCAAAATGCAGATTGGTTTAGCCGTTAAAGTCCCCTCATCCAACATTTGCAAATGAATCAAACCAATAACATGAGAATGGTCTAAAATATAATAACGCAAAATAGATACATGAAAAAGCATCGTGCATATGATCTAATGATGATGACAATGCAAGACAACAAGAAACTAGTACCTTTCTTTCAAGAATTTTAAATGTTCCCATATACCACGACGACAACTTAGTTCCTTTGACAAATTTAATGGAGCTCTTTTGTGGTCTAACTTGTAAAAATACCTTATCCCTAACTTTGTAACCTCTATCAACTCTATGCACATCCACATAACTCTTTTGTTTGTCTTGTGCTTTAACAGCTTTTTCCTTCAAAATCATTTTCATTTGTTTTTCCATTTCTTAGATTATTTTTGGTCCAAATAGAACTTTGTTCTTTATCCCATCCCAACTAAGAGTTGTACTACACATTCTACCATACAAAAAATCAAATGGTTCCATCTTAATCAAGATTTGATCACTATTATTATATGTAAAATCTACAAGAGGTAAAACCTCTTCCCAATGATTCTATTGACCCATTACATACATGCACAACATGTCTTCTAATGTCTAATTTATTCTTTCAATTTGTTCATTAGTTTATTGATAGTATGCCATATTGAAATTAATTTGCATTATTAATGCCTCTTGAGTTCTACAATGTTTACATCCATTGTCTGATTTTGTTACAATACCTATGATGTTGTTATTTATAGAATATGTTGGCACCAAAGAAGAAAGTGGCACCAATTTAAGTATGCAAATAAAGTAAGATATACAAAATCAATCAACATGCTTACCATAAAACACCTAGTCTTAAATAATAGTGCATGGTGTATGCATATATGTCATACAATGTAAAAGACTTATTTTCCAATATGGGTTTTGATGCATGGTATACATGTATCCCTTCTCATAATTATTTTAATTCATCGATTAATGGTAAGAGGCAAACATTCATTCTCTTCACTTCTATTCTACTATGAACTATAAAACCAACATAAGATGTTCATTCTTCATGGACAACCATAGGGGGTATTTTTTATTGATCACTACCACTGGATAAACATAATATTTGGTGTTTTGGATGGAATACATGTTAACTCCATCAATGACTATGTTCAATCAAAAGGCTTTGTCCTTCATCCTTGAATTTATCAAGTCATGTAACTTTTATATGCTTCATGGTTATTGAATTTGCTAAGATCAACATAACACTTGACTCAAGTCTTCTCTATGAAGCATAACACATGCAATGGAAAATTCTCTGTAAACAAACAATCCTTTGAATCCTTGGGCTTACAAGGATGTGCTTCAATATTGTATGAGGAGGACTATGTCCCTTACCATTTTAAATTTTTTTCCCATACATGTTATGTTGAAAAGTCAACAAGAAATATTATTATTACAATTTTATTTTTCCTTAATAAATTGGACAATAAATATTAATCTATTATCTCATAATTACTTGAAAATAGTTAAGCTGGTGGCAAATCAGTTGGCTATAGGAAGTCTAGTTCAAAGGTTGGTTGGTGGGACATGGAAGTGGAATTAGTTGTAACTAAGTGACTTGAAGTTGTAACGAGAGTTATAAGTGTAGTTATGTGAGTTGTGAAGTAGTTTAACTCAATTAAGTGAGTTAAGCTTAGTTGTACTAGTTGTGGCGAACTTACACTAGTAAGAGTTGAGTGGAGTAGTATTAATTAATTCTGTCAGTGATCTCACGATGCAACCTAAAGATTTACCAGCATTAAATACATGCATGTCGGATCCAGTGGAGCCTTATTTGAGATAATAGGTGAAAGGGACATTTGGCTATTAGTTGTGATTTGGTGAAGTGCACTCATGCAATCCCACACACAGTGGATATGCCCATAAGCATATCCACCCTAGAGGCAATAACATTTGGTCATTTTGCAGGTATTCCATTCTAGGGGGATTCTTGTGAGGAGGGCGGTATGCGGAGGCCGAGAATTGACACACATGTGTTGCTGATTTTTGTATGGCTTGACATTAGGGG
This sequence comes from Picea sitchensis, assembly GCA_010110895.2. Lineage (NCBI taxonomy): Eukaryota > Viridiplantae > Streptophyta > Pinopsida > Pinales > Pinaceae > Picea > Picea sitchensis. Next base: position 14,888 of record SNQJ01S0178176.1, on the reverse strand, counting down.
CGATTGTATGTTAATGGTAGGGAACTCTTGGATTAGAGTTTTGTAGGCTTGTTTCATGACCCATGATATACATAATATATATGATAGTGGGGTTTTATCTTTATGCTTTCACGGTAAAACATATGTGTTATGTCGCGATTGATCTTTTCTTCTTGATATTGCAATTGATGATCGTGTTTTAAATTCCACATGAATATTAGTAGAAGTGATTACATTTACTTGATTGACATATAGTTGTTAGATCGGAGAATCCAAGCAATACATAATTTGTGATGCAAATTTTCTACATGTCATGTCCATACTCTAGACATATCTATTTGTCTATGTATTTACCTCTGTAAAAATACAATCATTCAAATAAATGTGAAATGATATTTATTCAATACCCAACCTTTTCAACAATACGTTTACCCATTCATAATTGTTGGGGAGGACATTATCACTTGAAAGTACCATATATTTTAATACCACAATTTGTAAGTAGTCTAAGTATACAATCATTAAGCATGCATAAAATCCATTTTCATTGTTAATTGTGTGACAAGATTCATTAAAATACGGGACACTTGATGGTTAGTTGCCTTAGTTGTGTCGAGACACACACATCTGACATACCATGGCTTGCCTTTAAGTTGTGTAGTAATATTGTTGTCCCTAGTTAAATAAACCTTTGACCTGTGTCCAAAGAGAGGAGCGATGGAAGTAGATTTCATGTTTCGAAGAAGGTATTGGCAATATGAGCATCATGCCCATCTCTCTAGAATTCATTTAATGACATTACCTCTAAGGCATGGGTATCCCTTAAGAAATCATTCATACCAACCTTTGTATCATTATTTTCTCCCTAACATATGAAGAACCAACGTCATTGTAGGTGTTATGAGTTGGTGACTCAATATATAATGAGAATTGAATAAGTAATTGATTCAACTATGCTTGGTATGCTTCCTCTCAAGTTTTGTTTGTTTTGCAACCTTCTTTTAAGTTGACAATGTATGGGGGGTGCAATGGTAAATATGTCTTTATTTGTTTGAATTTGATTGTGGAAATATTGAGCACTGAATCAATGATATCTAATGAACCTGATACATTTAATATGTTTATACAATAGATCAAACATTTATTAAAGCATGGAATTTTTTGTCAATGCACAACCAACCACTTTATTAAACAAATGTGGTCATGATAAATTTACATGAATTCCATTGAAAATCCAAAAACATTACTCAATGATATTTTTTATGCCCCACAAGGAGGTATAAAGGTAGCTCCAATACAAACTACTTTTGATGAATAGTTGGTGGTCTATGAAAGTTATAGTTTATTAACAACCCATCACCAAGTGACATGCTATGTGCATACCTGAAACAAATCCATATGCCTTCTTTTTCAGAGAGAACTATTTGTCATTGGAGTGTTCCTCAAATGAACGATTTGCACTAACCAGTGAGCAACTATAGCTATTTATGAACCTTGAATTGTTGCCATGAGTGTGTTGATGACCATCGATATAGTAGGTTCTTCTTATAAAAGTTTCTAGAAACATAACCATTTTGCGGTTTATGAAACAAAAATGTTATGTTTATATTTAACAATATTCAAATAATTAGATGGACTATAAAGATGACCAAATAAGGGCATAAGTGCTACTCATTAAACGAACACATATGAAATAATAAACAACCCCAAAATTATAACATCTATTTTAGACTTAGAAATCATGTAATTATTACCACAAAAGGTGAATTAAGTCCCAACATGAAGCACAAACAAGGAAAATGACCAAACACTATATAAAGCATGATTGTAACAAGTCTAGTATTTACTTTGCAAATGGACATGAAGAGAGAAACCATCCTTGTCATCCAACAATTGAATCAACCTTGGTGTACTTTGACATTGTTGCTCTCAACATATATAATTTTTTGGATCTTAGTAGTGATGTTTTGGGTATTATTGATATCATACTATGGCTCACTAAATTTGGTTGACTCAACATAGGAAGATGAATTGGTCAATTTTGAACAAAACATAGTTGATTTGACTTTCAAATTTACAAAAAATAATCCTATGGAAGTGCTCTTATGTGGACTCTCTTCAATCCTCTATTGGATCCTTGACCATGATTGGGAGGTATAGATTTGACAACTTTGGGTGGTCGGTCATAACATAATGGGACAATGATATATGTCGAGGGTTCACCTTCAACCTTTTATGTTTTGAACATCCACTTACTACTAGGGTGTCAAGAAAAAAGATCAAGTTCACAGTGAAGTACCATTGGTCCAAGATGATTACTTGAAGATGGCAAGTCATTGTTGACGGGGTAAAGTGATTCTCCATTTTTATCTACCATGTATTTGTGGTAATTTTCTCTAGATAAGAGTTGTGACACTTTTGTACTAATGGAATATCAAGTGCATTTGAACTCGATCTCAAATCAAGATTTTGTAAAATTTAATGCACAATTATTTAAATGCACACACAAAGATAACATATATTCAAAATATAACTAACCTATGGACTTACTACAAAGGGAAAGGATTATATTGAATAATTTGGAATGGTAAATCTAAATAATCAACCATTTTGATGTTATCACTTTTTCTCCATGCATTTGAGTCAAAACCATAATCAATGTCTTTGTATTTTTTTAAAAGAAAGTCTAGAAAAGATGTAATATTCTAGCTTTTAACAAATTTTTAAGGTGTTTTTTAAGTAATCAATGTCTTTGTATTTTTTAAAAGAAAATCTAGAAAACATGTAACATTCTAACTTTTAACAAATTTTTGAAAGTGTTTTTTAAGTAATTGGTGTGCCTAGTTTACATAGGCACACTAGGACGGTTGTGTATACTAGATGCTCGGAGTAAGAGCTTATTTTTCACACCAAAAAAATACTTACGCTGAAATCTTTGCAAAGATCTATTTATGGAGGCTTGCATTTCTATTTTCATCAAGAACTGTTCTTTTAACCAAGAGAATCAGTAGACTTGCCTATTGTCACCGAGGGGACCCAGGGTCAAGTAAAAAAGATTTCCCCTATAAGTGTGATCCCAACATAGGTGCCCAAAAAACCATGCTAAGCAGTTAAGATGAGTTTCGAACCTGGGTGGGGTCCCTATAATGGAAAATTTATGTCTTCCAAAATTTTCATCAAGCATTGTTACTCTAATGCATTTACAATGTTATAGTGCAATGGTGCACTTAAAACTGCCAGACAAATTTGGCCATTCAGAAAAAGAAGTTTTTAAAAACAAAGAATGTGTTTTATAATTAATGTAAAAAACCACGAGATTTTGATTTTGTAAAGTGAATTCTTAATCCATTTGTTGTCCTAAAAGCTAGATTGTAAGGGACATTCACCCAAAAGAAAAGATCATCTTTGGATATATTTCAGAAGAACAAAATTGTAAAAATGTCATCATGGTTGCATATGATTTGCAAAGAAGAAATTTCAAATATATAACTTCATTCTCTTCATCTTAACAAATTTGCTCAAATGATTTATAAATTCTAAAAAAATTATTCATATTTATATTTACAGTTACAGTTCATTTCAACAAAATAAAAAGTTCTAAATTTACTTTCATGGTCTGAACCCTAACTTTGTTATTGTTTTCTATTGTTTTTGTTACTGCAAACCTTGGTGACAAGGGTCTAATCTCTTCACTCTTTTCACAATGATATATATTTTTGAGATTTGAACATTTGTTAGTTTTGATGGTTATTTTGGTGTAAATAATATTTTAATACACCGGGGCCTTTCATTGCCTTGGTTTCCAAAACCTGTCCATGTGAAATTAGAAAAAATGAATTACACAGTGCACATTATACAATGCTCAATGCACCAATGTGTATCTATTGTATAATGTGCATTGTAGAGCACACCACTTGACATGAAAACTTGCAGATGTATTAGTGTGTGATAGTTTTGTGTAGTTGTACATCAAAGTGCACATATATGCATTACTATACAAAGCATTACCACCTAAATTTACTCTTCTTGATTACAAACCCTACTTTGTTGTTGTTTTCTATTTTTTTGTTACTGCAAACCTTGGTGATAAGGGTCTAATCTCTTCACTCTTTTCACAATGATATATATTTTTTGAGATTTGAACATTTGTTAGTTTTGATGGTTATTTTGGTGTAAAATATTATTTTTAATACATTGGGGCCTTTCATTGCCTTGGATTCCAAAACCCGTCCATGTGAAATTAGAAAAATGAATTACCCACAATGCACATTATACAATAGATACACATTGTTGCATTGAGCATTGTAGAGCACACCAGTTGACATGAAAACTTGCAGAGGTATTAGTGTGTGATAGTTTTGTGTAGTTGTACATCAAAGTGCACATATATGCATTACTATACAAAGCATACCACCTAACCCAAGAAAAAGTTTTAGGTTGAAATTCTTTAATTACTTTGTAAAACACATTTCATGATTAATATATTTTACTATACATGGATTTTATTGATATAAAATCGTTTATAAAAAATCCATGAGGAAAAAGACATAGCAACAATGAAAAACATGACAAATTACTTTGAAACTTTAATATTAAAATAACATTTAAATTATTTGTAAGTTTAAATGATATGTATTGGTTGTGTGCATTATACAAGTAAAAACTTGATAAGATTGTTTGCAATCTGAAAAGAAAAGAATGTAAAAACTTTATGGAAATATTTTTTAAATATTCCAAAGTCGACATGGGGTTTATTTTTTAATTTTTCTAATTGTGTATTTTTTAACAATAATAGATAACATGTTTCAAGTATTCCATTTCACATATTGAAAGTTGTGTAGGGTACAATAGTGAGAGAACATAAAGTCCTCATAAGAACAAAAAATTACATAGATGATAAGAAAATTAGAGCATCTAGAGGTGTAGAAAGTCAATACCATATAGATTTTTTTTTTTATAAAACTATGAGGAACATAGTGAAAAAAACATATAAATGTTCTAAATCTATTTAATGAATCCAAAGGATCCACATTATAATTTAAACTATAACAAAATGTTTTCAAAACAGTAATGGTCAATGAGACTTGCAATAGCAAAAATGTACAATAACACAAGATAATCATTTAAAAATGGTATCACTAAATCCACAAGTTAATAGAATAGTGGTAGTGGAGTGCATTGTTAAGGCACTTTGTAATTGAAGTCATTGGTTTGAAACCTCTAGGGACACCAAAATCTGACCATGTTAAGGGTTGGTGTGGATCAGTGGTCACGATCCCCAAGTGTCAGCAAGTCCACGGACAAACCCCAGCAAACAAAAAAATAGTATTACTAAACATGTTTCTATAATATGTATATATTAGTCCAAAAATATTAAATTGATATTTATGTTTATATTTTTTTTTTTTTTTTTTTTTTTTTTTTTTTTTTTTTATTTTTTTTTTAGAGATATTTGGAAAATAAAGATAAAAAACAAAATGATATCAAAACATTATTTATAGAATGTCAAAAAATGTACAAGTAGATGAATTGATTATAATAAGAATAATTAAATCACGAGATGAAACATTCCAATAACAATGTGAATAAAATGTATGTAATGATTGGTTTTTATATATATAATAGAGTTTTATTGCATGAAATACTATTTTTTTAATTGTTTTATTGTTATAAAAAGCAAATGGAATCCATTCAACACATAAGATAAGATGACAATGTAATAAACAATTTCTAATTGTTTATGTATATTTTCTATCAAGTACTAACTTAAAAAAAAGAGTTGTTCAAACATTTAATTATCATTGGATTACATATGAGTCATGAAAATATGTTGAACGATCAAAATTTAATTGAACAATTTGTAAGTAGCTAGATGTTATTTTACTTCTCTTATCTTATAATTAATATAACAATATTTTTTTAATTCTATCTATACTTTGTTATAGTTGTATAAAACTTCGTAGGTAAAAAGAGTATACCTTGAAGTGATCATATAAAATGTTGAAACAATGCATGAAGCACAACTTTGAAAGATTGTGTATTTTATGAATCACTTGTTGCTATGGTCAACTTTTTTATTTATACAATCACATATATTATACTATAAAAGTATATACACTCATTACATTGTATTTCAATGTATGTTTAAGTAAATGGAACATGAAAAATCAAAATAAAAATCAAGTTAACCAACAAAATATTCCAAATAGCTCAAATACAATATCCCCCACAAGTGATAAAGAAATGAGACACGCTAGTAATTCAATCAATGACCACAGTTTGAGTGATGAACATTGATCAATATAAGTGAAAGTTACACATTTTATATGTGAAATGTTTGTGTAAAGACCAAGCATTTTGTTTTAATGTGGACATGTCATTCTGTAGAAGGCATTATTTAAGGGGAGGTTTATCTCGAATTTTTTGTCGTCTTTCAACCACCAATCAAACATAGGCATGTGGTTGTTATCAAATGGTTGTAATGGTTGTATTTATCCAATCTTATACCGTGTGTCGTTTTCTCTTCTCCGACTCCTCGAAATTTGCACCCCACTTCCTTGTTGATTTATAGAACTTCATGGACTCAACTTAATGGATTCATGGGCTATTGTGCTCACAATATGCTTCTAAGAGTTGGACCTCTACTCAACTTCTGGCTTGAAAACTAGCTAGACTCTTTTGCGAAAACTCCTTGGCCTTATGCACAAGGATGCTTGTAGAACTTCATGGACTCTTGTGCGCACAAGGATGGACACTTGTAGGCACAAGGATGAATGCTTGTAGGAGATGGACCGTTGCTCAAAACTTCATGGACTCTTGTTTGCACAAGGATAATTGCAAGAGATGGATTGCTACTCAACCCTTGGCTCACACTTTTCATGCAAGTCCTCCTACAACAACAAAAAAACCATAGCAATGCGACCTGCTTACATAATGCTTCACAAGTCGTTGGACAAGAGCTTGAATATATGGAGAGGTAATGATCCATGTTTTTTTTTCTATTATAGTTGTTTTGCAGGGTGGAATTAATAGAGCCTGGAACAATAAATACAATTACAACCCATAAAACTAGCATATATATATAGAAAGGAGAAAAAACCCTTAAAATTTGGCGGATATATATAGAAACCAGGAAAGAGTTATAATTTTACTAGAAATTTCTGAGATTGAAATTGAACACTTTACAAGTGTTGTAGGAGTAGCGAGGAAGGGGCTTGTTATAGCCTAAAGTGGTCTAGTAAAACATTGAAATAAAAATAGTAGCACCTTACAATGTTTTATGGATTATGAACATGCCTCATTAGTAGATCGGAATTTGGCAGCCTGAGCAATGAACTCCTGTTGAGAGACGAGAGACTCCATGAAGAGATTCTTCACTCTCCACGGTGAATATGGGAATCCCTCATGACTATACGCATTCACAAGTGTAGTAGAATATTGCTTCAGAAGATTGTTGTACCCATCATGCTCCTCCATTCTCATGGTGTCCAACACAGTGAGCTCAGAATGACCATACGGTTCCAAAGCTCCAGATCCCAATACCTTCGCCACCATCGACCCCACTGGAAGAATTTGCGGCCATGTGTCTTTCCCTTCTCTCCAATACCTGTAAATGACAACCCCAAAAAAAACACTAACCTAGGGTGTTCAGATATGACATAGGCGATTAGGTTGTGGTTGGAAACAACTTTTCTGACAATTTTATCAAATTTTGGGTTCGAAACTACGATTGCTAGATAAGGATCAAACATGAACTGTAGAAAAAAAAACTTTGGTTCCAACGTATGACTAACATTTGATAATAAAAAACAAGGGTTTCTATTGAGGGCTTTGAGAATTTTTTGACTAGTGAGGTCGATCCTCTCAAGAAACTCAACCTTGGACTTGGCAGTGCCCTGGAAATAGGATCGTAAGAAGATGGGGTACTTGGAAAAGAGTTTTTGGACACCGATTTCATTAAGACCCTTCTTGTCTCTCAGAAGATTTCGATGATTTACGCTTTATTGGTCTGTTGGTTTAATAAAATTTGTCTGGTTTAATAGAATTTGTTCGATTCACCAAGATTTCCATGATTCCCACCAATATACATTATGTGTGTCGTCGTTGTCTGCCTCTAAAGCATGTTCGACATAGTTCTTCTAAACTGGAGGCCCGCACATCTCCGAATTACCAAAGAATGAAGTTGTTCCAAATGTGTCCAAATGAGGTTCATACATAATCCTCCCTAACAGGTTGTTACTTGATAGGTTTAAAGAGCCGAGGAAGGTTAACTCCGCAAGTGTTGCGGGTATCATTCCTTGTAACTGGTTGCATGACAAAAAACTAGTATATGTTTCAATAATAAATATAATATTTCAAGAATACTTATTGTGATCGCATTATACTTTGGTTGTTTTGTATTTTTCAATGCGTGTGATGCGCAATCATATTGGTGGTTGAAACTGGAGTCTTTAGCGTAGTCCTCGTGTAGGCAAAGTCGGGCCCCATCATTGCATCTCTTGTGCCCCTGCTCCATATCCTACCCATACTCAAGAGTTAGTCCATGTCTATCTGCTCGCCCGTTTCAGAAGTCGCCAACTCGAGTCGGATTATGTGCCTTGTCGAGTCCCTTATCTTTGCCAAATATTTCCTTAGACAAATGTGCTCAGGTTGGAGGTAAGGTGATAGATGACATGGGATGATCTCTCTTCATGAGCAGAGGGTACATGGCCACGTTGTGAGTTGATGCGTCAATATTTAATCATCAGATTTAAAATAAAAATGTTATATTAAATTGCTTAGCGAGTGTAGACCAATTCAATTATGTGTTGTGTAAATGGAAGGCAATGTGTAAAGGAGGTTTCAAGTTCGATTATCACCCCAACTAACCTATGTGTCATTCATGCAGGTTGTGTGGATGCAACCGAGGTTATAGTGGTAGTCGTCGAAATTGACCCTGTGTCATGCGAGTATGAGAACCGCTAGTTGTCGATTCCCCAGTAAAAAAAAATGTTATATTAAATTTCAAAACATGTATTAATGAAAAATTTGTAATAGATTTGATGCCCATCTAGACATTATTCAATTAATTCTTAGGGGTACAAATCATTTTAATTAAGTTAGAAGGATTCAATTTTCCATTACAACGGAGGGTGAAATGAAATGTTGGCTTTCAACAAGGGCATGGATCTCAAGTGGAAGCCAAAATGAGGTTGGCTATAATTGGAAGCCAAAATGAGGTTGACTATAATGGTAAGAATAATCATCCAAAACCCCTAATATATCCATCAACTATTAACCAATAATATAACTAAAAACATGTTAACTATTAACCAATAATATAACTAAAAACTTGTGATGAGCATAACTAATTATCCAAAACCCCTAATATATCCATCAATTATTAATCTCTCACTAATTCTTACTATTTTTCATCTACCAAGATTTGGAGCTTAAGCATAAGGAAACATAAGGACCCTTACAGATTTAAAGCCCATTTGTTGTACACCTACACAATGAATCTCTATTGCCATTATTTTTTACCCATCTTTATTTGTGTTTTGAGTGTTTTAAATAATAATAAGTCTTGAATTTATTATAGTATCAATGCTTGTACATGTGATCTTATTTGTGTAACTTGTTTTCTTTTAATTTATTTTAACAAACAATTAAGAGATTAAGGTTTTAAAAACACTAATTGACATTATTAAACAATTAAAAGATGAGGTTTTTAAAACATTCACAGAAAGATGTGAGTAATTCACCAATGGTGTTCTCTAACTCTATGTGGTGTATTGAGCATATTACTCTATGTCAACATGTTCATTGAGAATACCATACACATATGTGGAAAAAAACAAACCAATATTATTAGCTATTAAGCTAACTCTATGTGACGAAAACCACACATTACTCTATGTCAAATATCATAGACCAATGTGGAAAAACGCTCAAGTAAAAGAACATTCCTTGAATTTTGATGAAATTCTCGAGAAAAAATTAAGATCAAACAACAATGTGAAAATGAACATGTCAGAAGTAAGTTATTTTAATAGATACATTTCATTAAATCCGAAGATCATTTTGTGAAATTCAATGTGAAAATTGTTGAATTTTCACATGGTTGCTTAAGCACATGTAGTTTATTTTCAATTTAGCATGAACTTGAATCATAAACAATGCAACAATACAATAGTTGCGATAAACCAAGATCACAAGAAGAATAACCATGCAAGAGAACACAAGAAGTTATCCTGGGAAAACCCTTCTCCAAACAAGGGAAAAACCAACAACCCTTTACTATGTGCCAATAGAAGGAAACCCTCTCCATAGAAATATGGGTGCCAACAAAATTTTACGGCCCTCAAGACAAAACCTAAGCGTACACAAGGGGTGCTCGACGAAAGAAATATATCACAAAGAGATTACGCAAATTTCTGACTCTCAGTATGCGTTGAGTGAATGAGATGAATGATCCACAATGGGGATCATTCACTATCATCATTGACCTAACTCATCAAATAGATGTGTCTATTGGCATAAAAGGGCCAACGTACAACTCAATAATACAATTAATCTTTCACATAATATTAATTGTCTTTACCTACGATCCGGATGAAGTGCTATTCTTGATACACTGGCTGACATGGAGGTGAGGCACGGCGGCGAGAGCCTGGAAACCTGTGTGGCGGGCTCGTTCCATCGCCCACCACCCCAAACCAACATTAAATGGCCATTACCATGGCGCAAGCGACAATTAAACTGCTCCTCCCTCCCCTCAAGCTTCATTTCATGGCCGGGATCTGTATGCTATTCGTTTGTCTCTGCACATGCTTCAATTGGATTTCCCCTTTGCAGCCTTTGTCAAAAAATCACTGGAATTGGCATGCACACCACCGCCCTAACTCGGCTTCAAGCTTCCATCCATTCCCTGGTGCACCTAGCGCCCCTTATCCACCACTCGGCGAGGGTATGCAGCCCTCGGCCTGCACAAAGCTCCCCATGGAAGCCTCACCCAGACCCTGTGTCGCCCACAGCCGCCTTCCTCCTACTCCTCTCCTTCCATTCACCCCGAGCCAATTCCTCCCCCACCACCCGCTTCCGTTGTCGCGCAATTTGATAGCCTCACTATCATCCCTAAAAGGCTGTCGTCTTCTTCCTCGCCTTTCTCCTAATCCTCCAGTGTTTGGGCCTCCTCCTCCACCAAGTCTGAACTCTGCTGGGAAAACTGTGGTAGAACCACCTCCGTGCGAGAACCAACCTCTGAACTCTTTCCTCGACACACAACAACGGGACAACCTGACAATTCTCTTCAGCTTGGTCTTCAAACTCTGCCAGGAGGTGGAGGACCTTCAATTCCATATACAAGCCACGGATGGAAAGGTAGCATTCCTTCTCCAGCTCCTTACTTCTTTTCAAGAGGCTCTCCCCACGGAACTCACAGGTGCGGCTTCGGCAGAGTAACCCGGTGTTGCGACCAACGAAAGGAATGCCCAGGCACATCGTTCAACAAGAAATGAGAATGACCAAGTCATGCATGAGGATATGGAAAAGGAGATGGTCACAACACGTTGCACGTTGCAAGATACCACGCCCGGTTAATGCGATAGGATGAGGCATGGGCCGAGCGATGGGCGATGGAGTGACATGTCGGAGGAGCCATGAGTGCGAGGTATCCCGTCACTGGCGAGGTCATGCGCCAAATAATGGGTCATGAGGGCACTTCAGTTTCTTTAGTTTCTCTGTTTTGTTGTTGTCCAGTTAGTTTCAAACATTTTATTTACACTATTACTCCACTTATGCTTGACTTCCATACTGGTTGGACTGGTTTCCCCTCAGTTAGTGCGATCCGGTAACTGCTTCAGAATATTCTCTGTACTCTATATCTCTTTTTGGTCTAGGAAGTCCCTTTATATATAATACTACTAACTTACAAAAAAAAAATTGTCTTTACACAATGGAAATTTTGAAGCTTGGCGTACCCTTCACTTAATACAAATTAGGGTTTTACAATAGTCTTACTCTTAGGTAATGTCATGAGAGGTCTCACACACATCCTCTAGTGTTATGCCACTAGGGACAAGTCCATGTGCTCAACCATAAGGGGCGTCACTCTCAAACAAATCAACTCAACTAAATCCATGAGGGTATGTGAAGGAAACCATCTCAAGTCAACTCAACTTTAAGTCCATAGAGTCTGACGAGGAGACAAATGTATAGATCATCTCAACTCAATCCATAGGAGCAGAAAAAGAGACCAACACAAGTAATCTCAACTCGATTGAAATTAAAAACTCACCTATCACATGGAAACTCTGAGATCATCTCAACTTTCAGTCCTAGAGAATTGACACGGAGGGAATGTGCTCATCTACATCATCAAAAAATAAACATGTTAAAATTAAGTTTTTTTAATGGATACAGTTCATTAAATCTGAAGATCATTTGGTGAAATTATGGAGCATGTCGCAAGTAAGTTTTTTTAATGGATACAGTTCATTAAATTTGGAGATCATATGGTCAAATTCAATGTGAAAATAAATATGTCAAAATTAAAACAAGCCCAAATCCACTCTGCCTCGTCTAGTCCCATCCAATACAATTAACACTCTTTCACTCACTGCCTTGACAACCCCTTGGAATGTCTCTGGCTTGAGAAAATGGAGCAATCTTCATAAAATTTGTTCAACTGTTGCTTTGCAGATGGTTTTCTCTGATACACCACTAACAAATTGAGAAATGGGCACCTTTGTTTCAATTATTTCCTTTTCACAAGATTTATATCACAACAATTCAATCTTGTGATATAAAGGAAAGAAGAGCGATCATTATATTAAATTTCAAAGCATGTATTACAAACCAATATTGTTATATAAAAATCTTTTTATATTAAAATTCCAAAGCATGTATTACATGACAATCTTGTTATATTAAAATTTCAAAGCATGGATTACAGGGCAATCTGTCAGCTGGTGGATATGGTCTCTACAGTGTACAACATTTGAAAAATAAAATAAAAATAAAGTTTACTCTGTCAAGTTAGTGCCTCAATACATCCGGAAAAAATAAAAAAAATTACTTTGCCAGGTTAGTGCCTCAAATTCTAAGATTGGTTAAGACCCAACGAGAAATCAAATAAAAAGTTTACTCCGTGAGGTTAGCGCTTCAAATTCTAAGCTTGGTTAAGATCCACTTGGATGAGTTAAATTTGTCATTTTAATATGGAAAACATTGTTCCTTTAGTGTTTGAATAGACGTTATTATATCGCCAGGGTCATGGCCAATGTGGGTGGAATTATACCCACTAATGAATTGCCACCCACCCAACATATCTCATTGGATAGTAACAATATAATATCAATTTCGTCAAGAGCTTTGCTTATATTAGCTGAAAACCCAACCAAATCGGATTCATCCATTGGTTTGCCTAGTTTTTTGTGTCGTCGATGGATTCAATCAACACATTTTTGTGTTTGTTCAAACCAACTACCCATACACATCTATGGAGGGATTTCGAGTTGACTCTACACAATTATTTAGTATGACAATTTCATGTTTAGGTTATGAATCTATTTCACTTGTTTATCATGTTATATCAAATGATCCCCCTATCCTACCTCGGGTTGGAACTAAACTGGTTGGGGTGAGGGCCTACCTATAATTACATTTATCATTAATAGAGAAACTGCACTGGTTGGGGATATTTTGAATACCTGGAAAGGGAAAGTCTTTGTAGTCTATCCATCCTAGCTAAAGGATTAGCCCAATAAACATGTTTGATGCTAAGCATCCTTATTGTAGTCAATAGTACCATTTGTTATTTATGTAAGGTAAATCAACACTTGTCAAATCGTTACGATGGCTTTTAGCGTTTGTTTTTATTGTCATTTTTTTTAACTTACATTTTTTATCAATTTAGTCTCATTTAATATATATATATATATATATATATATATATATATATATAATGGTTGATTTTGGAGATATATAAAATTGCCAGAAATATCTAATTTATAAAGTTTTAAATCTTTTCAGAGTTTTAGTTGTTTATTAATGAAATATTTACTTTTATATTATTTAATTATTTTAATTTATGCAAATCTTTGAATTACTTGTAAACCAAGTTATTTCCTTTTAAAATACATAAAACATTTTAGATTAATAAATAGGAAAAAATTTACAATTTATTTCAATATTTGTATTTTATTTTTTATATATAAAAACATTAAAAACATATAATTTTAATTTATTTATATAAAGGCATAAAAATATAAATATAAGTTTATTTTATTATCTTAAACATAAAAAAAATGTTATTAAATTTGTTCTTTAAAACATATTTGCTATACCTCGGATGATAAATCTTTTTCAGAGTTTTAGTTTTTTCTTAATCGAAATATTTTACTTTTATATTATTTAATTATTTTAATTTATGCAAATCTTTGAATTACTTGTAAACCAAGTTATTTCCTTTTAAAATACATAAAACATTTTAGATTAATAAATAGGAAAAAATTTACAATTTATTTCAATATTTAATATTTATTTTTTATATATAAAAACATTAAAAACATATAATTTTAATTTATTTATATAAAAACATAAAAAATAAATATAAGTTTATTTTATTATCTTAAACATAAAAAAAATGTTATTAAATTTGTTCTTTAAAACATATTTGCTATACCTCGGATGGGGTGCTATTGCGATACACCTAGCGCGACATGGAGGTGAGGCACGACCAACGAGGCACAGAGCCATGTGATGGGCTCGTGCCATCGCCCACCACCCCAAACCAACATTAAATGGCCATTACCATGGCGCGTGCGACAATTAAACTACTCCTTCCTCCCCTCAAGCTTCATTTCATGGCCGGGATCTGTATGTTGTTCGTCTGTCTCTGCGCAGGCTTCAATTGGCTTTCCCCTTTG
>SNQJ01S0178175.1:19721-35271 GCA_010110895.2 Picea sitchensis | reverse complement strand
TTCTTAAGGGAATAGTCCAAATGGTATTAGACATTAAATTATTAAAATTAAGATAAAATTGTTGTCTAAATGTTGATCCTGAATGTGGTAAAGGAAGTGTTGGGGCACTTCTAGAAGCCCAATGGGTCAGATTGACATACAGTGGTGGATGGTAGCCATATAGATATAGTTGGAAGATAAATTGGTTGATTCTGTTACCTTGGGCATGGTAATAATTTCCCAGATTGTATTTATAAGTTGGGTAATGTTCCATGGAGGTTGAGGCAAGAGTGTTTTCTTACTAGTTATTATCATATAGAAAGGGAACATAGTTATGACTATGTTTGATTCAACTTCCATGTGGATGTCGTGTGAATGATTGCAAGATCAAAACTGAGAGGGAAGCTCAATGTTGTGTTTCCCTACGAGGCTTGTAATAAGGATGGCAGAAATATCCTTGGAGGAATATCTAGAATTCTGATAGGTCCATGTGTAAATGATGCACATGCAAGGATATATGTATACTAAAGGCACAATATGGTTGCCTTGATGAGTGATATGTAAGGAAATAATTGCACTTGCCAAGATTAAGTGAATACCATGGATGCATGGTTGACTCCATTTTCAAGATTCCTGGAAGTTCTGTTTTGAATGATAGCTTAAGGGGGATGCACTCCATTCCCTCAGGAAAGACTAGTATAAATAAATGAAAGATTAAATGAGCAAGGATAGTCTGTTGGTAGGATAAGAGGCAAATGATTATGCCTTGAGAATCACATGAGAATGATTTTGAATAATCATGAGTTGAATAATTTTAAAGTAGAGATGTATGTAGCCTATGAAATATACCCATGGAAGCTACACACATACTTTTTATTATTCATCTGGCTAAGTACGTCATGGATGTAAGTTAACAAAACCAGAATATGTATGGATACATAATTTGGGTGCATGACAAAGATGCATGTTTATATTCCTTATGGAATATTTGGTAAACAATTAAAGCTAACTCAAGGTTGAGGCCATCATAGATAGTGATGGAAATGCAATAAGGAAGTTGCATGCTAAGGGAGTTCCATGTGGAAGAACTGTGTGAAAACTCTGTCAGGAGGACATAATCACAACCTTAATAACTATTGAGAATTAAGCAGTGAGCTACAAGCTTATATATATATATATATATAAGAATCCTGGATTACATTTTGAAAGGATCATGTAATAAATAAAAGACTAATGAATGAATGAATGAGTATGTTTGATTGAATAGGCTTGGTTGAAGCCATGTTAAGAAAAGGCAGTGAGGACTTTAGAGATAACTCGGCTGGGCTAAAAATTCCCAGGTGGTGTAGAAAGAATTGGAAGAAGGGGAGAGCCCTCAATTCTTTTCTTGCTAAGTATTATGTTTTCTCCAGGATGAGAGAGATACTATGCAGATGAAAGTAAATGTTTTGGAACCATAGTGATGATGGTTGTATTGTTGTAGAAATAATCAATATTTGTATGTGTTGCACTCATGAAAACATTAAGGATAATGTGATGAAGTGCATAAAGATGTGCTAGGACATGTCTGAAAATGTTTTATTGTCTTAACGTTATGCACAATTTTTTTGAAAGGTAGTTATGTGCCACATATACCCAAGTAGAGTATGATTTAGGAAGAAAACCTTTTTCGAATCAGGTTAATCAAGAACCTGACAGAGGATATGAATGTGAGACGTTCATTGGAGGGAAGATCGATCACAATTTTCAAATCAACTTCAATATCCATTGTTGTTAATGGATCAAACACCAGTCATTCGATTAGATCGACGATCGAGGATCATTATGGGATGCAAAGGAAAAATTAATGAACGTACTAGTTCATGGCCCGCAATCAACCTGCACTGTTGATCTCGTCGGGGTGGATGATCAACGATCACAATTAAAAGAGTTGGGCAAACACTTTTTCAAATTGCGGAGATTGAACTCTTCGATAAAGAGAGGGCATATTGGGGTTCCACAATCGCTGTGAAACACTGATCTGTGAACAATCAATGGGAGAACATGCAAGGAACCCATGCATTAATGTCATGTAAAACTCATACCGTGATTGGATTCTGTGGTTGAATTTAGCAAATCAAAGCTCTGTTCTCAACCTAAATTCTCTGTCAAAGACTTATGTGTTGGAATTATTATTATCTAGAAATCATGTGGTTTAAAATAGATCAAGGGATAATATCAACGACCCGTGATCATTGCGGAGATTGCATATGCACACGGGTTAACGCCAAGACTTGTACCCGTAATTTAAATTCAATATAGCGTTGTTTGGAGTTTGGGATCCGATCGTAGATCGGATGACCCGTATTCATTGCGGAGATTGAGAGGAGAGTTAAACCATGAGTTAGTTGAGGTTCCACAATGCCTTGCAGCCATTGGATCTGGGGGAAGACAAATCTACACCGTCAATTTGTAGACAAGGGATTTAGCCAGGATCATAGCGTCTGGACATGGGAGCTGAAAGGATAGCGCCTGAAAAGAATAGAACCGAGGTCACAGCTCTCGGTCGCATGGAGAGAAAACAAATTTCCTCTGGGCCAGTCAAGGAAGATAGATTTTAGCACTTTGTGTTAGACTATGGTCACGGGGACTGGTTCTATGGGAATAAAGGTGCTCATAGCTAGCACATTGCATGAAATTTCTTTGAGGAAATGCATGTTTGCATGAAGGGAAGATGATGGACCTTCCAATGAGGAAGGAGGAACTTTCGAAAATTTTACTTACATCGTATGGATGTCAAAGGAAAGAAAATTTGGGTGGACATGAGTGTGGGAACCTTGATTACTAACGAGGAAATAATGCTTGGGTGAATTCAAGAGAAACATATAGTTTCATATGTGCCGACCTAGGATCATGACCAACCTATAGCAGGAATCACAGTCCGACTCCGATAATGAACAAGAATGAATAAGCGATGTGGTGAAGAGCTTGGCTAAGATCCAACACACCATCGAAGAGTGCTTATCATAATGTGTGGAGAACTTGAAATTAATGCAAGGGTTCATTGGGTATGAATGTGGCCACGAATGTTGGCACATTCATTAAACTCAATTGATACCTGAATTACATTTTGAAAGGTTTGGTAGGATGAAATGATGCATAGGTAAGGGGTGATTTTTTTCCTCCCATGTTTGTATAGATGTGGTGCAATTGTTAGAATGCACAATTTAAGAAAGGCTATGATGACATTTTAAATGTGGTGAGAATATATATATATATATATATATATAGTTTGTTTGGCTGTGTAAAGAATGACTTGCAGGAAGAAAGAGTCTTGGATATGACAATAATGTAAGCCCATAAGGAAGACCGATTTCTTGCTGAGCTAAACTTCCATGGGGAGGGAAGTCCCATGCTTGTGAATCTAGTTCTGTGGGGAACAGATATGAAAATAAATGAATAAATTGGAAAATCTGTGGGTGACATATTTGCAATAAAATTCTGAAATTTAGAATTGTGATGATGTCTCATGAATTCTGTATACTTGTGATACAGGTGAGAAGAAAATATTTGTCCAGAAAGGATGGATGAAGGCTATCTAGCTGAAAAGAATGAAGGAGGCCATTGCTGAGCCATAAGAACCCCCTGGTAAGCCATGATCACCTGGAATATGTTATGTTGAGGTAACACAAGCTGGAGGGACACCTCGATAGAGCAAGTCTGAGGGATGCCTCAATTGTAAGGCTCAATAAAGTCTCTAGGATTATTCATGTGTGATAAAATATTGGCAAGGAAAGATGGATCACCCAAGGAACTCTATAAAATAGAAGGGGATGCATGAGCCTGGGTCTGTGGGGTGAGTGACCACAAGGAAGAGGAGACTCTAATAGTTCTTGTAAACTATTGATTGGGATCATGCACACAATGGGTATGTCAAGGAAACACAATGATCCTGGATAACAAGACATCCATGTGGATACAAATCCACAAACTGCGCATATAAGTATTGTGCTAGATTATGAWTTTTTTCTATAAATTTTATGCAATAGTAAAATGTTTTCGCATGAGACTATGATTAATGTGCTTATTGTCAAATAATTATTGAAGGTGGGTGACGAAGATTAAGAGTCTGAAAAAAGGACCTCAACAAGAAAGAAGCTCAAGAMTTCTCAAGTGGYTGAATGAGAAAGGCATGACATGTGTTACTGAGAAAGAACACTGAGGACGATGTTCCTTTTAAGGGGGAGGGGATTGTAACACCCCTGTTTCCCCCAACTAGTAATTAATCATTAATTAGGATTACCATGTTATGGCATGGGAACAATGTAAATGTATTATTGTTTGAATTTCCAATAACTGACTGTGGGGGTGAATCCTTGAAAGTACTAGCCATGATATCACTAGAGGAAAGAATGTGAAAATTATAAGAGATCAGTTTATAAGAAAAAGGACTGGTGGTTGAACCATAAACTACCCCATGAATGGAAGCATGTTCTAGCCGCAAAAGGTCATCCTGAAGTACCATAGAGTCCTGTAGACCCAGATTAACCTGCGTTTCCTTTTGACAAAAGAAACAAGATAGAGGGGATGTGCATGCAAGGCACACCAACGAATAAAAATAAGACTGGAGAATGTGAGGAACTTGCCAGCAGAGAATGAGCTGAAGGCCACGATATTGATACTAAAGAAGCATCTGATAAACCTCGTTGAGGCCATGACAGAGAGAGAAACATATGAGAGTATGAAAAGAACAGGACCTGAGAAGAAGGTCGCGAGCTTGATGCTGAGGAAGCACCTGATAAACCTTGCGGAAGATGTGAAAAAGAAAGGATCGTTGAGAATTGGCATAAATTCCTTGGTTATATCATGGCTTGGACCGGGGGTGGATAGAGTGCTAAGAATGAATGCCTCTAAGCCGATGGTTGGGTGGAAAGGAAAACACCCACAGTAAGTTAGTTGGCTACAACCTGTAATAGATAAGTATTCTCATATCCTGTGTATTTAAGTAGTAATTGTGAGCTAAAGTTGGATATCCTATGAATGTTGCAGGGATGTGCATGTTTTTATCAATGGTTATATTGTATCCCTTTAATTCTGCCTAATTGTGTATTTAAGAAAATAAGAAATTCTTTGGCTTGTACATGTAAATGCCTGAGCCTCGTGGTGGCTCAAGTTAAAATAAATGAACTGTGAATGTTTTGACCTTGGGCATAGCCTCACGTGTGCATGCCGACACTCCTAGGCGTTCTGAAGGAAGGAGTCTGTTAAGCTCAGGAGAGGTAGTGCATGTATGAAAGAGTCTCTACAAGGCGGGCAGAGACCGAGAACCCCCTTTAGTTCTAGAGTTGATAAATCAACACAAGGGGTGCACATAAGATTTCTCTAAGTGTTAAGTTTAGGAGAAATAGGAAAAAATACCTAGGTACTTAAGGAAATGAAAAATCTCAGGAAGGATAGTGAGATTCAAGCCCCGAAAGGAGAGATCCTTTCGTTTGGAAGACGAATGGATGAGATCAGTTCAGGAGGAGTCGAAGTTCTTCATGATCATCATATCTAGAGAAGAAACACAGTCGTTAACCCTTAGAGCCCTTCTGACTTTTCAGATCCGACGAATTGAGCATATTCGCCACACAGGAGGTGAATCCCCCGAAGTCCCGAAGTCCCGAAGTTAATATGGGCCATATATATGAGGATTTCTGAGAACTATCCCGACCGTCGGATCAACGATATAGTTAGCTCGACATTGACCACTTCGGGAGGACATAGGTTTGGTAACACCAAAAATACCGAAGTCACGAAGTCCTGAAGTTAATGCAGACCGTGGATGTAAGGATCCTTTGGGATCCCTCATGACTGTTCGATCATGGGGATGCATTTATTACGTCGAGATCATGTGGGGGGCCATGTGTCGAGTGACGACGTTGCGAGGTGTCCCTCTCAGAGTGGGACACACTGGGACCCAAGGGACCATTGAATGAAAGTTATGAGCTGTAAATCTCTAGGGTCACATAGTTACCCTCAAATAGTCATATTGAGGCTGTGGTCAGCCCGACGTTGACCGACTCTGGGAGAAAAGAGGAGTTTGCATCTGATCCATCCAATCCAAAGGGACAGGTGTCGTTAGATCCTGCACTCTGAAGAGAAGTCACTCTGGGAGAACCGAAGTGTGAATGCACGAGGATTTCCGAAGGTCGAAGTCCCAAAATCATCCCAACCATCTGTTGGAAAGGGATGCGTGGCAGAAGATCTTCCATTTCAGAGAAAAGTCACTCCAAGAGAAAAGGGAGTGTGTTAAACAAGAAATCTCGAAGGCCGGAGAGTCGGAGTTCATCTGAGCCGTTCGTCAGCTAAGGACATGTGTCAGTAGATCTTCCATTTTGGAAGATAGCCACTTCATAGGAAAGTGGGGTCATGCGAGTTGAGATCTCCCGAATCCTGAATGTCTGAAGTAAATCATGACTGTCGATTTGAGAGGGACACGAATTAGCAGATCGTGGAGTCCATAAGTGCGAACTCTAGAGGAAAGGAAGTGGAGCATTGACCAGAAGTTCTATAAAGATCCAAAGGTAAGGAATCATCCCAGCCGTCCACTGTTGGAACACGTGGAGACTGGATATTTACTCCATGGGAAAGTCACTCCGAAGGAATTGAAGAGTAAATTCACAAGAACTCCCGAAGGCCAGAATGTCAGAGTTCATTAGAACTGTCCATTGGAATAGGATACGTTGTGTGAGATCTGTTACTTAGGTGGATTGGTACTCTGGAAGAAAGAACGTGAAGGACCGTTGAATTCAAGTCACCCAATGCAGGGAAAAGGACGGATATCAAATGTTGATCAGGGAAAATACGTGGTGCTCTATCTGTAACTCCAGGTACAGAGAACCTCAGAGGAAAGAGGTGTTAGGAGTGTTCGAAACTCCTAAACCCTGAAGTCACAAAGTAAATCTTATCCGCTGGTTTTGAAAGAAGTGTGGACCATAGATCTGGTTCGTGTGTGTTCATGAGATCTGAGTTTGGCATATTTAGAGTTAGGTGTGTCGAGAACACCCAGTGCCCGAAGCTCCGAAGCTCCCTTTGAGTTGGCACCTGGGCACAACCCGAGGTCATATGAAGGAAGGGGTATAGCATGAAAAGCTAGTGCGTGTTGTTCAAATCATTGAAAGGGGCCAAGAAAGAGCCCGTGGGTTTGGAAGAACCTGTACTTTGGTGAAAGGGGAACCTAGAGAGAGTTAAGGGAAACAAAAATTTTATACCCCACCCCTTAAAACATCACCTAGGGGTCGAGTGTTTTACAATCCTCTTCCTGACAAATATGCCATTCAAATAACCCAACCTAACCCCTTAATCCCTAACCCTAAACATCTAACCCCTACTCCCTAAAACCCTATTAACCTCTAAATCCCCTAGGACCTAAACCCCCTAAAGCTACCTTATCCCCTAATCTCTTAACCACTAATCCCGCCTTATTAATCCTTAAAGAATTGAAATATTAACCCCTAACCCCTTACACCTTGTACCCCTTAACCACTAAACCATACCATAAAACCTAATTAAAATCTACATATTATGTCTACTTCTTCTTTTCTTAACTTACTCTCAATTTGTTCATGTGTACATAGAATATATCCATAAAGAAAAAATAATACATTGTTTTTCTTCTAAATTTAACATATAAATGTTTATAAAAACAATTTGCAATATAAAGGCATATAATGAATAACTTACCAAGGGACGATATTCATGCCCGACTTCAAGGTGTCCATACTCACTCCATTGTTTTTTAGTTGTTTTTATTAAAAGTCTCCTTCTATTATAGCCCCTGCATTTTTTACAGGGAAAATAACATTTTCGATCACCCAAAGCCTAGACCAATGCGCATCTCAAGACTCGGTCTTGTCCTCCTGGAGGAATACTATGTGATATTTTTCCTTAACAAACTTTCAGTGATGATTATCTAAAAAAATCAACCTCAGTAGTTTAACTATTTGTAATGAAATTAACAAAATAAAAAAAATTGTATTCTGACCTAAAAGTATCCCTTATAACCTCTGCAAATTGTCGTTATTATAGGAACAACATCAAATGTCTTTAATAGAAAATTTTAGGGGTGAAATTTCGCCATTGGGATAAATTTAAGGCATTAAAATTTAAAATAGGTGAATTTTTTGTATTACAATGATTTCTAAATTTCTAAAGTTTAGCCAAAAATATATGTTGAAACTATAAATACTTCATCTCTTCACCCATTACATTTTTATTATTTGCAACATTTATCACTCTCCCTTCTACGCTTCAAGTCTTTGTTCTCCCAACGAAATTCAATCCTCTATGTTTCAAGTCTATATTCTCCCAGTAAATTCACTTCAAATCAACATTCGCCCAAGAAATTTTGAAAATTTAGCATAGAGATTCACAGTTCGCCTAAGAAAATTTAGCAGTTCGCCCAAGAAAAATTGGGAAATTTAGTGTAGGGATTGTAGTTCTCTCATATAATACAGAGATTGCAGGTCTCCCAAGAAAATTTTGGAAATTTAGTGCAGGGGTTGCAGTTTTTCCACTTGAAAATTTCGCAAAATAAAATGATGCAGTTCACCTTTCAAAAAATTTGGAGAAACCCCATTATGGAGTTCGTTCACTGGGAAATTTCGAGAAATTAAATTTTGTTGTAAAGTTGTCCCTTGGATTGGTGAGTTTTCTATGTGATTTTCACCATTTAAAAATTCCTCCAACAAAGTTTTCATGTCTGTTATGATTTTATTTGATGGCGCGGGGCATATTGTAGGGTTTCTTTCATTTTTCCCCATTCTTTATTGTTATATTATTTGATAAATTTTTGGTTGTTTTTTCAAATATTTCTTTTAAAAGTAATGTTATTTTGTTGTATTTCTCTTAATGGATGGGCATTGTATGCATGCAATATTAAAGGAAATATAATGTCTTCAACTTTACCAACACCTAGGTCTTTTCTAGGAAGGGATCTACAAAAATATGAATACTATTACCTATTTGGAGAGCTTGGGTTTTTTTTAATCCCCTATACTTTGTCACTAGTAAATGTTCACATGCATGGCCAGATCCTTGGTGTAACATGTAAGGTTTTTTTTTATATTCAATGTTGTTTCCCTTTTATATGTGATTGAAAAGGTATTTTATATTGGGTCAATGGTGTTTTTTTTCCACTGGAGTGTTTCCTTTGAATTTGTTCAGGTGGTTGGTTCCATTTTTTATGATATATGTATTGTGAATACAAAGTTATATTACATTAGAAGACATTCAAATATTGTTGATAATGAATGTAGAGTCCATTTTTTTCACCATGTTACTCTAGCAAAAATGTTTCCAAACAATTCCTTGGATGGACAACTAATACACATATTAGGATTAACGAATGAATTTTCAACATCACGTTTGGATATAACACATATATTTTTCTATCCTATAGCTTATATTTATCCATCACATTGGTTGAATGGTAGAACATATGTATACCTACATAAATGCTGGAAAATCAGATCCATAGAGGGCATAATTATTTTTTATTTCTATGTGAGTTGATATATAGATAGATAAAAATACAATTTCAGATTTTTGATTTTTCATGTAAATGGAATTTTGGTAGGGTAATTATGCTTCATGATAGTGAAAATATTTAAATAATAAGGATTTAATTGATTAATTGATTCATCATTTCTATGAAACCCAAAACACAAGATTGTAGTACACTATTCCCTAAGAATTTACATGGTCCTTTGGTAATAAAACTGTTGATCAATATTTTGTTTAGTAAACTAAAAGTACATTGTAGCCAAATCCTTATCAAATCCTTTGATATTAAGGAGATCCCTACATTCTTAAGGTTCCAACATAAAGTTCCCATATACAATGGCCATTGTCCTTGATACTGGGAATAACTACCAATGTTGCATGTTCCAAAGATTGGAGAGCTCCATTGTTGATACTGTGTTCCTCTATTTGAATGATGGTGTTGAGATTGCTTGGTGTCTAAAACTATTATGAAGTTTCTAAGCATGGGATCCTTGCAAGTTGGTTTACCAAATTCAAATATAGTTATTTTGGTTGCAAACATTTCTAGTCTAGGGGATTTTAATACCCAATGGATGCCATCTCTAGCACCAACTCCTTATCAACCATCTTCTTCTAATAGGTTATCTCCTTTTCATTTTTTTTTCTTGTCAAATATTTAATCTGTAGTTGACCTTTTATATTAAGGATATCCCTACATTCTTAAGGTTCCAACCTAAAGTTCCCATATACAATGGCCAATGTCCTTGATACAGGGAATAACTACCAATGTTGCATGTTCCAAAGATTGGAGAGCTCCATTGTTGATACTATGTTCCTCTATTTGACTGATGGTGTTGAGATTACTTGGTGTCTAAAAGTATTATGAAGTTTCTAAGCATGGGATCCTTGCAAGTTGGTTTACCAAATTCAAATATAGTTATTTTGGTTGCAAACATTTCTAGTCTAGGGATTTTAATAGCCAATGGATGCCATCTCTAGCACCAATTCCTTATGAACCATCTACTTCTAATAGGTTATCTCCTTTTCATTTTTTTTCTTGTCAAATATTTAATCTGTAGTTGACCTATCAAGAAAAGTAACATGGTATGTCATATGCCATTTCCAATATTCCAAGCGGCAAGTGGTGAGCTATTCCAAGTTGTATTCATATGAATTTGATTATTACCTTTATAGGCCTTCAACGTCATAGACTTTATTACAATTAATCATAAATATGTGTTTTTATTTCACTATTGCAATACATGGCTCTGGCATCACAACTTTGTATCATAGATCCTTGTCAAGGCTATCCGAGAGACATTTTCTCTACCAAATGTTGAATTTTTCATCATGCTTACATAATAATGCGATGTTGAAGAAAACTCAACATAAAATTGGTACAAACTCATCAAAAAATCCATCAACATGAAAAAGTGATGACATAAATATTGACTTTTACATCACATTATTTCTACATTTCAGAAATAAAGTGAAATCAAAGGTCACTTTCATTTCAGATTCTCTTAATCCTATGGAGTAGAGCTTGTTGGAGTAGAGCTTGTATCAGATCTTAGGTAAGAAGCTCAAAATTGGTGCCTTGCTTTTATATGGCTTAAGCTTTGTGATGATGATATTATAAGTTCCATTAGATTGACTGAGAAAGTTATATCTATTTGATGGAATACTTTTTTGTCTTGTGTTGCTCCTACACCTCTGAATTCATCCCAAAATAAGAAACTAGCTCAACCTGCAACTTAAACACCTCTATAGGGACATGAATCACACAGAATGAAAGGAATGAAATACCATAGGTGTAATTTCTAAAAAGGTAGAGTACACATGTGTTTTTTGTTCATATGAAATGAAATGAAAGGTAGAGTACATATGAAATGAATCTTGTCTTCCAGTCTGGCATTGAACTGATATCATATCTTGAGCTAGTATTGAATAATGTGGGTTTTCAATTGAGATCCTATCTTGATGGGGTTTTTGGTGTACAATTTCCTTCAGTAGGAGTGTCTTTTCCAATATGTAATTTTTGGATTAAGCAAAGATATAGTCATGGCACAATTTGGATTTAAGAAGCTCCTATATTTGAGAAATCCATTATGGTGATTTCAACAATATTTTATGTTTAGTTTCTCTTTGTTGGATTCCATATGGATAATTTTATGATTTGGAAACCATTATTTATTCATGTGATACATGGTTCAGTGCCATATTACCATCTACCTTAAAAGTACACAAACCCATTTGATATTGTGGGTGAACTACCTGCAACACAAGGAAACACTGTATGGATTTTGTACCTTTTGTGCACCATAGTCATTGTATGAATTTTTATTTATGTATTTAATAAATATGAAGAGTAATGCTATATTTGTGCTGCATCTTTGTGCATCTTAATTTCTTTTGGAATCCATTTCATTTTAAGCATAAAAAACCTATTTTCCTATGTTGCACTAATATGAAATGTCTATAATTAAAAAGAACTGGATGAACATGAATTTCAAATGGTTCATATATGAGGCAAGATTCTAATATGTTGAATTGGTACTTATATATGGTACATGTCTCTAGTTTTTTGAATTAGTACTTATATATGGGGCATGCCTCTAGTTTTATGAACATGGTAAAGAGTCTTGGGTAGAGTATATTGTTTTAAACTATTTTCTCCATTCTTTTCTGATTTTGAATATTTTAAGATGTTAGTCATTAAAAATTTATATCTAATGTTGTCTAAGGAGTTTGAAATGTTTTGAACAACATCACCACTTGAAAACCATCAATGTTATTTTTCATCTTATTCGTGTAGAAGTTAAATTAAGTTGAGTTGTTATTGAATGAAACACTTTTAAACAATTATATTTAACATTGAATATGATATAGATATTTATTCATTGTAGTGTAGATGGAGATAAAAATTAAAATACATTTTTTACCTTAGGCATCCACTGTTCTCCAATCCTCTCTTAGTCGACATTGGAAGATGAAATGTTGTAGCGTGTAGTAATTGGCTCATTTGGAGAGAAAGACCAACTTTAATCTAGGACTCCATATGTTCTCATAACCTCTCAGTTGGAATTGGGATATGAAATGTTGTAAATTGAAACCATTGGCTCATTTGGAGATAAATACCATTTTTTCCCCAGGCTTCTATGTTTTCCTAACCTCTCTTAGTTGTCACTGTGAGATGAAATGTTGTAACTTGTAACCATTTTCTCATAATATTGCATTAAGTAGCAGCTTACAGTGTTCTAATATTATATATGTGCAAAGATCCCTCCATTGGGGCCTACAAAACATATATCAGTTAGATATACAAACCACAAAAAGTCCAGACACATATGTCTATTAATTCAAAGAAAATATAACTTCTTGTTAATCCTAATTCTATGTTGTACCTAACTTTAGTCTTTACTCTGTTGTTCTCACCACCAATCTATGTATTCGTAACATGTCTTTAAACTAGTTATCCAAGTTTCAAATTCATTAGATCAGTCAGAAAGCATGCCAGTAACACATCTATTGTTGATTCAAAATCAATATCTGCTACTTAAGATAGCTTGCCAACTCTCATTTCTAAAGACTCCTTTTCCCCTCCTTTGCACTGTAACTTTAGTCGTGGTCTCCCTCTCTATTGAAGCCTCCAAAGCATATTACACATGTGAACCACACAAAATATGAAGGACACATGCATATTTTCCTCTGGATCCATGTAAACAGATGACTTGGATTGTACCACCAACTAAGTCATAGAGACATTTACAAAACTTAACCAAGTCTCAAGTTTGTTAAGATTGCGAGAACCCATGCAATGCATACCATTAACAAGTTAGTTGTTGAACCTTAATCCCATTAAATTGGTGGGAATATATGCATTGCATGCCATTAGGACATGTTGATCGAATAATTCCCAACCAATAGTTACTACTTCTGCTAGCTTACTTGCTTGTGGGATTCGATTCTTCAGAGCTAACTCTACTCCTTTGAACCGTAACTTCAATTTTTTCTGACAATACAATTTTTAGTAGTTATGTACGAGAATATCAGTTGCTGAGAAAGTTGGGTATGATTGCAAAGACCAATTCTCGTGACAAACAAACAAAATGAACAAATGTTCGTGCCATTATATCTCTCATATATTTATTTGTAAAAATATCTCTCATAGAAACTTTATGGTCCAATCAAAATAAAATAAAATAGCTTGATACAAAAGCAAAACTCCCAATTTATCCAAAATAGGAAAAAATCCTAAAATAAGATCCTTAGTAAAAACATTCTAGTCAATTTACAAACAACCTTAGAATTTGCAAGTTGATGCTATAAAATGAATTTGCAACATATAATCTCTAAGGTTATATATGAAGACTCTTTATGGGAACTCCAAAAAAATATGTACATGACAGATATAATAACACACAACTTATATCACATTTTCGTCGAACTTCTCATGGATGTTGATCGGAGAGGCATTGCTTAACGAACAAAAATATTGACTTCGCCAAATGTCGGTACATACATTGTTGACATGGTGAATCTTTGAATATCCAATTATCATTGACCTAGTCAACCATCGGATATTCAACGATAGTATCTTGCATTGAATAGTTGACAAATGTTGGGGATTTAAAAAAAAATACAAAAAATGCAAGTAAAATCCGACAGTACGGCCAATTTTTTCCATACCGTCAGAGTATGGGGTTGATTTTTCCTCCCATATGTAGTAGTGAATTATTTCCAAACTTCCCCTTACCGAATATTGGGTTGTATAGACAGTCCATTCTGGAAGAAAAAAATGTAAATAAGTAGTTGCAACAGTTGTTGGAGTAGGGTGTGATTCAACAAAGTACATCACCTTGTGGGTCACCCATCATAATTATGCCCAAGAAGGATGGGACTTGGAGAATGTGTATCTATTATAGGGCATTGAAAAATATTGCGCTAAAGAATCCATACCCTCTGCCTAGTATTGATGATTTGTTGGACCAACTGCAACATGCCAAGTACTTCAGTAAGATGGATTTGAAATTAGTATATCACCAGGTATGAGTCAAAGAATAAGATACCTAGATTATTATCTTCAATACAAGGAAAGGTTTGTATGAGTGGTTGGTTATTCCATTTGGTTTATGCAATGCACTAGCTACATTTAGGAGACTAATGAATGATGTTTTACACCTTTATCTAGATTCATTTTTTGTCGTCTATTTGGATGATATATTGGTTTATAGTGCTATCTCAGAGGAGTGCATATCACATCTTATGTAGGTGTTAGAGACCCTAAAGAAGCACCAACTACTCACCAATATAAAGAAATGTGAGTTTTCTCAACAATATTTGGTGTATATAGGGTATGTTATCGGTCGATTCTATAAGCTCAAGATAGATCCCACCAAGATGGAGGCCATCATGAAATGGCCAGTTCCTACAAATTACATAGGAGTTAAGATATTTTTTGGGAAAACATTGTACTTGCAAAATTTCACAGCTTCATTTTCAGCAGTAGTTGCACCACCCCACACAATAACAATGAGTAGTAAGAGTTTTCAGTGGGGGAAGAATCAATAGAAGGCCTTTGATGAGATGAAAATAAAGATCGGTCAAGCACCAGTTCTTTCCCTACCAAACTTGTAGAATTCCTTCGAAGTGGAGACATATGCAAGTGAGTATGCCATGGTAGTAGTCATGGTGTAGGGAGGAAGGCCTATGTACTATAATTATGAAGTATTTCATGGGGCGGTCCTAAAATAACCTACCTAAGACAAGGAGCTCTATACACGTTGTAAGTTACCATCATCCACATAGATCACCAACCACTCCATTATTTATAGTCCTAGAGTAAGTTACAACAAACTAGGCACTACAAATGGATGTGGTTCTTACCACAGTTTCATTTGGCCATAAAGTATAATAACGATTTAAAAATCAAGTTGGAAGACTTGCTTTCACAACCACCCACATCCAAGATTACAACTTTCGAAACTCTGCACATGGATCCTTTTACCCATGATGCATACAAAGAGGAATACATAGAAGATGAGGACTTCAAGGACATGTTTCAATA
>SNQJ01S0178175.1:0-19711 GCA_010110895.2 Picea sitchensis | reverse complement strand
TTTCCAACGAGCTATCACATGCCTAAAACGGAGATCGTATGCAAAAGTTACGACCCCGGGAAGTTGATGTACTCACTTACCCAAACGGGGCCCACATGACTTTTGGCGCTTCATCTCCTAGGGTTAGGTTTTTGGATGTCTAGAAATTTTGGCATTCCTGTTTATTGTAAAAAGGCCTTCAGAGGCTCATTGTAATCATCTTCTTGCGAATGCGAGTAGCCGTCACATCTCGTCTCAGAGATAAGTTGCCACCATTCTAGCGAGTCCTTCACTCTGTATTTTTACAGTCTCTGTACATTTCTTTGATTAATAGAAATTGTGTATTACTATATATCTATGTTTATGGTTGCATCTATGATACATTTCTGTTATATTATTGAATATCTGCAATATCTCTGTGCATTTCTTTATTATATCTCCACTCTCATTTCGTGTCAAAAATAATCTGGATCAAATAATTAGAGGGATAAATTCAGATAGAAGAAAGTGACAACAAGGATGATTATCATTTCCAAAATGGCTTACTCTACAAGCTTGACAAGCTTTTTGTTCCTAATGGTGAATGATTGTAATTTACCAAATATGTTCACACCTCCAAGGTTGTAGGACATTTTGGTGTTGGGAATATCGTTTCCAACTTATAAAGGTATGTGTATTGGCCCATAATGAAAGAAGATGTAGCATGGTATATTAGAGGATGTATAATTTGTTGTACCAACAATCCTACTGTTATCACTCCAAGAAACTCCTTAGGGTTGTAGGCTAAAGATGCTTGGTAACTTAGAAATAATGGTTTTTATGTGTTTGGGACAATGGGGTCTTCAATGATTTGTATAAGAAACAACTCATCACACATCTAAAGATACAGTGCTTTCAGTAAACAATAACCAGATCAAATAATCGAAAGAGAGGATGGAGAATACTATTATTGATTTGCCAATACAAGTTAAAGTAGGGCCTAATACAAGACAACAAGGAATCCTTTAATTTCAAGCCTATGAGTTCAACAAAGAGGTAACCGTCTTTATGAACTAAAATAAACTGAAATTAAAATACAGAGAATGAAAGATGAACAATTCTGGTATTGCAAACGAAAGGAAACTCCACTTTATTTCTGCAAAAAAGAGTCTATACAATGGAATGAAATATCTCCCAGTTTGAACCCTTGTTTCATATCAAAAATAGGCATTTATAGCCTCTTACAAACAGTTTTACAGATCCTAAAAACATGGATCTGTAATTAATAAAAATAACTCAAATCTATCTCAACAACTTAAAAATAAAGTCTTAACAACTAAACTTAGAACTCGAACTGTCTTAAATCTCCAAAATTCTCCATCTGCATCCTTCAGCTCCTCGTATCTGTAATGTGATGAAGAATGGCAGGACACCTGTCTTGACAGTTGGATCTCCCCAACGTTCATGGTCGATTTTTGAGGAAATTGTTTTGCATGTGGTTGCCAAAATTCTCTCGAACCTCTGATGCTGAGCCCTTTGCATGCAATCTGATAGTCCATTGATACTCTGGAACTCCTTCATAACCTGTTCAAAATGATTTGTTTTGTCCTTGGCTTCAAAAAATACTTTTCCAGCTTTCAACAACTAACTCATTTAATATTCCGCGGGTTAACTGTTGAAAGTCGCCACTTTCAACAGCTAACGGGTCATAAAATATCACTTTGCGCTGGTGAAAGCCCTGATTGCGCTCAAAACGAGTTTTCACCTTCAAAAATTTTGATTTCATCAAAACTCAGTGTGCCTCCTGTTTCTCACCTTGCATATTAACAACAACTTGAGCAAGTACCTTCAGATCTGGATGGGATTTTTGTCCTTGCTTTTGTTTCAATCTTCTTATCTACCTTTTAAGGCGTTTGGCGAGCCACCACAGACTATTGTAATTTTTGGTGAGTTTTTGCTTTATCTTCTTCTCTTTAACACTTTCCTTAGCCAATCTCTCAAGTCCAGCATTGGTTTTTTCGAAGTTCTCAGACAACTTCTTATACCTTTCTTTGATTACCCTTTCCAAAACCTCTTGCTGAGCAATTACCTCTTTCAGATGCTTGATTTTCTGAGACTTCTTTGACTTGGAGCTTTTTGATGTTTCTCCTTCTTCTGTATGAGTGAAGGTCTCATAGTTTTGTTCACACTCAGTTGACTACTCAGGACTCTTGGTGACATGGCATTGATCTTGTTCCTCTGATTCTGAGTCTGAATAGGGAAAGTTTAATATATTGGTTCTCTTCTCTGTACTCTGCTCTGTAGGATTCTCTTAGGTCTGCTCTGTGGTCTGTTCAAATTTTAGCCTTTTCTTCGACCTGCGGGGCTTCACTCCATAAATTCTACCTTCTGGAGGTCCTGGCAAGGTCCTTCTTTTTCTTGAACTTCTTTGAGGAGAAGACTGTTTCTTTGAACCTTTCCCTGGTTCATTTACAGGCTGAGTCTGTGTTTCAAAACCCTCCCAGAATAGAAAATGATCCCAGCTCCTTCCCTGCTATTTTAATTCCTCCAGGATGATCAATTTTATGAGGCCGAAGTGACACATAGTACTTTTCATGCTCAAGGGTTGAGCCCTGATCTTCTTGCAAACCTTAGTCAAAATTTTATGTAGGAAAAAATGTAAATTGAGGGGAGTCTTGCCTGTGAAATGGTCCAGGAGTTTGAAGTGATACATCATGAGTTTATCATACCTGCCCTCCAAGGTAATGTAGAGTTGGATACCTTTGAATAGCTCCCGCCATTCTTCTTCTAGATAGGAAACCAACATACCCTTTTTCCATGCCTTGTGCCTGAACTCTTCTTTCAAATAAGCTCTGAAATCCAAATTTTTGGGAGCAGTGGTTTTGAACCAGCTCTGACCCGTCCTTGGTAGGTTTGTTGCTGCAGCAATGGCAGCTTCATCTACTCTAATTTCCATGGACCCAACACGAGCTTTGTTCCCATCGAAAGTCTTGGCAAAAGCTTCTGCTGTAGACTGGTGGCAACCATTTTGTAACCTCTCAATGAATTCAATACACCCTGCATTTACAAAATGTTTCTGGACTTCGGGATGTGTCTGTAGAAAAGACTGTCTATCCATCTCTTTCCTGAGTAGGGAACCACTGCATCTCCTCGCCATTTTGTAGCTCAAAAATCCCAACAATTCTGTATATTAAACCTTTGCAACTGCTATTCGAGCGGAGGTTCTGCACTGTTGAAAGCACTTCGGGAGTCGGCTCTATTTTGAAACATTTGAAACTTTACCAGACCTCCATGAACAGGGTGTGATATAGAAACAATGCCTTGATTTGATGTTGTCATCACGACAGTACATCCTCTGTACCTGCAACACTGAATTCGAACTTGCCAACCCTGATGCCATGATTGTGGAGCATGAGTTTCTGATTTGGATCCGAGATGTAATCCGACTGGGATGTGGAACTCGAGTTTAAATGATTACCCACTTTCACCAGTGCGTCCTCCTGATAGAATGGCGTGAGTCGATCACATCATGATTTGATTTTGAAACGTGGATAAGCGCACGTGATTCTCGCTTTCTCCAACCAACGGCCCATGGAAAACGTCCCTCAGCTGTAGAAACTTTCACTTCCAACAGCGCATGGTCCTGTGGAAAACCCTCGTTAGCTTTTGAAAGTCTTCACTTTCAACAACGCACGACCTTGTAAAAACCGCTCCATAGCTGTGGAAAGTCTTGACTTTCACCAGCGCATGACCCGCGACACTACTTCTTTGGATACTTTGGAATTGAACACTTTCCCCAGTGCACCGACCTATGAAAGATGCTCCTTAGTTGTTGAAAGTTGCCACTTTCCCCAGCTAACACTCATCTTTTGGACACACGTTAGCTGTTGAAAGTGAATTATGAAAATTTTGAAAAGAAGACTTTTATGAGTCATATTATTTTCTAAGAAAAAAACCAAAACCTAAGTTTTGCAACTATAAAAACTCAAAAATGAAATGAGGAAACTACCGATAGCCATGCTATCCACCACAAAATGTGACCAAAGGGACGGGTTCATTTTGGGAGCTAACACCTACTAATATGAAGCAAGGTTTATACCATCCCTTAACTATACCCACTCAACCTTGGGAAATTATTTCCATAGATTTTGTGGGAGGTTTACCAACAAACATGAAAGGACATGAATATATATTTTTGGTAGTTTACAGGTTCAACAAATTTTTTATTCTCATCCTTGTAAAAATACCATAAAGGGACAAGAAGAAACAAACTTGTTCTTTGAACAAGTATGGATTCACTTTGGGATACCAAGGAGAATAATCTCAAACAGGGACACTGGGTTTCTCAGTTCCTTCTAAACTAGATTATGGGAGAAGATGGATAGTAATATTAAGAGATATAAAAAATTCCATCCATAGACAGATGGGTAGATAGAAGTAGTAAACAAGACATTGGTGCATATTTTGAGGGGTTACAATAGGTTTCATCCGAAGACCTAGGATGAAAATATGATCTATATACAACACTCTTATAACAAAGTAGTCCACATTTCTACTAGTAAGTCACCTTTTGAAAATTTCTTTGGATGTTTTCCACCTTCACCCTTAGATGTTGTATATGGAAAACAAGGTGGAGTGAGGGAGGACCTCACAAAATATGCATTAAAAGTAGATTTTTTTTTGAGAAGATCAAGCAAATCCATTTGCAAGTACAAGTGACATTGAATGAGTCACATAAAAAGTACAAGAATAGACATGACCAACACATAACAGAGAGAACATTCAGAGTGTGAGATAGAGTATGGTTACAACTAAATAAGGAAGACTATAGGGTCCAAGTAAGAATATCAAGCCTATGTGGTATGTGCCTTTTGAGGTATTGGAAAAGGTGGGAGATAACTCCTATAGACTTATTCTACCCCCATACATGCACATTTACTCAATAGTGAATGTGGATAATATCAATATCTACCATCCTTCCATGTTGGATCAGGAGGAGGAGCAGGTTCTAACTTCCATAGAGGAATTAGCACCAGATGCTCAAGTAGAATTGGCAGAGGACACATTTTTTTAGAAGTGGTCTAGAACTAGAAGTCAAGGGTATCATGACCTTTGGCATATTGGGTGGAAAGGACAACTTGCAGGAAAATAAAAGTGATACTCCAAGGAGAAGGTAGAGGAAATATTTTTTCACCTCATTTAGTAAAGATTTTTGGGACCAAAAACCTCCCTAAATGGGGAGGTATGATATGAAATGGATCATTATATTATTTTTCATCTATCTTTATTATTTATCAGTGAAAAAAATTGGAGGAATAAACTTGCAGAACCATTTTAGCGGCCAGTCCAAATTTGGAAATTTGGGTCCAAAAAACCATCTGAAATCTTTCGGATCTATTTTTAGGCATACAAAAACACTTTTTTATGGTCCACATATTCTTAGGGAATCATCATCTATATTCTACACACTGATACCTTTCCAACAATGAAAGAATCACCTCAATCATAGTTTGTATCCCAAAGTTATGCCTCCAGCAAGTTGACCTACTATATTGATCACCATGGTGCGAGTGGATGCCATGTCAACCCCCATTACTTAAATGTGTGGGGATATCCAGGTAGTGGATTTGTCAGTCAATCCTGTTGGAACATATATATTTTTCTAAACTTTAGACTTAGATAAGTTTCATTCTTGTTTAAATAAGGACAAATGCGCACTTAAATATCACCATTGATGAAGTCTTCCATTGAATCCAACGATCCAAAATACTTAAAAGTTATGGAGCCACCCACTCGTTAAAAGGTCAAATCACTAAAGGATACCTTCAAAATGTCAGGTTTCGGGGTTACGTGATACTTATAGTCCAACATGTAAGAACTCCAAAGTCTTGATATACGAAATCACAAAACTATCTTAAGTTAAACCGAGTTAATTAAATGATTAAAAATGATTAATGATATTTAAACCTTATCACAATTTCACGTTTCGGGGATCCTGCCTTGAGTGACAACCAAAGTCCCAATACCCGAAATCGCGAAACCCTTGAAGTTAATCAGGAAGTATGAAAACCAACAAGTTAATCACGATTATTTAAAGGTTAAAAGTGATTAATATCAATTAATCAATCGTGATTCCTTGAATTCAGAAGTCATAGCTTGAACTAGTATAGGACAACTTGAGGTTCGAAACCCCGAAATGGATTAAGGTTAAGCATGATTAATTAACAAAATAAAATTGATTCATTAACACTGAACAATCTTATATCATGATTAAGTTTTTGTTGATTTGCATTTCGGGTAAATTCAAATTTTATATATGCTTTTCCCGATCATGAAACATTGACCATTAATGGCACAAATAACTGATCTAGGGAAATGATTTCAAGTAAGATCCTTCTTTAATGCCCAAATATTTATATTAAAAGAATTAAATGCATTTTAGATTGAAGATATCTGTGAATTGATAAGCAAAGTGAAGAAGATTTTTTGTTCTAAAATTGCATTTAAGCATTTTGAACTAGCTAACCTGAATAATCAGTGTTATTTCTGTGACAGATAACAAAACTATGAGATTTGATACCATGCCTCCATGAAAATCAACTAAAGAGACCGGTGAAATTTTAAGTCAAAATAAATATTTTTCTCTCAACACCTCACCCGGTATAGACATCGTCAAATCCTGGACACAAGTCTTCAACATCTTACAATATGAATTAAGTAGAATTGGATGATTCAAAGCGACTAACAAGAGGGGACCTATCTACTAAGATACAAATTGTTTCTCGTCGAGATACCTTAAGATGGCGACAAGGCCTCATCTTACCCTACCAATGATATATGATGGACTGGGTGTTGGACCAGTAGATGTCCCAACAGAGACTGTACACAATTGAAAAAAGGTCATAGTTAGGTCTTTCATGCTGGAACATCTACATGTGATGTACAAATTGTCTTTGGTATCCAATTTAGTTTACAATGAAAATTTCCTAGTATACTTCAACAAGAAGGAATGCGACTAATATGGGAAAAACCTTCCCAATTTAATTAAATAATGGTACTCTCGCCCCGAGAAGTTCAGAGCTAATTCCCATGGTATATACCCAGTTTTTTCACTAGAACCTCACATAATGTAGATAGAAATCATGATGTGTAGGCTCTACGGGAAGGAAAACACAACCCATTTATTTTTGTCGTGGGTACCTATTATGCACTTAGTAGCGGAGGGATATTCTTTTGATTGGGCAAAAATATTGTCAGACAATTTGGTTGAAGAGATTACAAGATATCAGTCACTAAGATCCAAGGGACAACCAACCGGTACCGCGTAAGCTTGTATTATGGATATGCGATGCGAACATAATAACACCACCTTTTCTGGCCGATGGGCTGGAGCTGGACTCCAAATAGTGCTGAACCCATACATATTTATCATTTAAATATTTGGGAGGAAAATTCAGGCTTGTACATGAGATGCAAATGGGTGAGTGGTGCCGTGCACACCACCATATGGCTACCACCTCGAGAATCTCCGACAAATTGTGACTAACAGGAATAATGATGGTACATAGAGGAACACTTCTCTCCTATATGCTCCCGGGGTTTTGGCTATTCAGTTCCTCCATATACTTTGCCACAATTTTTACAGACCGACTAGTGTGTCGAGAGGTCCCACGACAAACTGTGCTCGGTGGGATTAGTAAGGGGCTCAAAGCAGCTCGGGAAAAAGGTATGGCCCTCTTTTTCCTTGCAGATTGGTACATTTTCCCTACTGGATTTTGTGGATTTTGGTAACTCTAAAGTAGAGGCCGCGGCTTTGGAATAAATAATGTTGGTCAACATTGAATTCAAAAGCCGCGACCCACGAGGAAGATTAGGTGGAAGACAATCTATGTGTACCAATTTGAAAAGGTATGAACATGGAGATTCCCCTCAAGACGAGATTTTTCAAGGAGTGAGATCCTATCCATAGGTCTTGAGTCAGGTTCAAGCTCTATCACTCGATAAAATGATTGATTTTGCGACTTCTAGAGGCACCGAAGAAGTAGCCTCCCTAAAATGTTACAAGGAGGAATCCTAATGTCTCCAGCTACACAACAAACAAAGACACAAAGCTCAGAAGCAATAAGCTCTAGCAGACAAGAAACTCATGAAAGTTTGGAGAAGACTGAGGTGTTGAATCAGAAATAAGATATCCCATTGAAAAATGTATCTGGTGACCAAGCCAAAGATCAAACAGAGACACTTACAAAGGAAGATAGACCATTGTTTACACCGGATAAATCAACTACAAATGCGGTTGGGAAACATTTTTCCATCGAAATCAGAATCCCCATCCAATTCATCACACCATTACAATTCACCATAGGGAATCCAAATGCAAAGGCAATATTCATAGAGGACCTCACACCCATTTCGGTTGAAGAGTTTATTGACTTCCAATTTCTTTTTCAGTTAGAAAAGGAAGGTTGTAGTGAAGAGATAAATGCACCTAAAGGAAGGTTCAACTATCAAAAGAAATAGGGTGCTAATTGATGGAGAATCCTTGGAGGAGTTAGAATTCACTGAAGAAGTAGTAGGTTCACTAGGGGATTTTGCAACAACCAACCAGTTTTCAATTGGAAATTTAAGAGAACGACTAAAGTAGAAATATCTGCAAATAAGCCATTTGCAGAATCAAATGAAGACTGTAGAATAGAATGTCTAGAGAAAGGTCAACAAGGGCTTCAAGCAGATTAGAGCCATCGACAAATAGGAAATCCAACATCTCAAATCCAACCTTGAGGAGATGCATAGGAATATACGAGAGAGCCAAGGATGGGCCACCCAACAAGATGAGCTAGTAAAATGACTACAGGCCAAAGTCAGTTCCACTGAGAACATGGTTGTATATATAATAATGTTCTAGGCTTGGGCATTGGAAGTGAAAAAGGAAATGGAAGTAGAACAACAAATCCTTCTCACTAAGGTTGAAACCGTCCAAGATCATTTTCGGGTGATAGATCAAGCATTAAATAACATTTGTAAGAGGAAGTTGTTTTCTGGATTACCTTCCAATACGAAATTTGTGTATTAAACAAAGAAGGAGCAACTATAGGTTTTAGGTTTGTTTGTTTTGGAAACTTGACCCAGGGGGTGATATAATATTAAAGACCTAGGAATCTAGCATAGATGAAAGCAAGAAAATGGCCAAGGAAGTGAAGTCTTTTGAAGAGGCTTTCCACTCACTCAACAAAGAATCATTAGGCTTTGATAAAGAAGATAGTTTTGGAGTATTGGGATAGATTGACATAACAAAACATCAACTTGACATTAAGACAAAAATGGAAGAGGCTTAGGCCGAAATCTCACAAATAAAACAGGTTGATATTATGTGGATACAAATGAATGGCTATGAAAAGCCTAGTCTGCAATTACTGTCTATAGTTTCATAAGATAGATGAATGGAAGAAAGATTACCTCAATTGGAAAAGAAATTATATATTTTGAGGCTAATAAGTGCGGATCCTCCATGTTGGTGGCTCAATTTGTGAGCAGATGAATCAAATGTATTGAGCAAGGGAAAGGTAGCACCACTGGAAACAAATGATATAAATTTTGTACATTATCCATTTCGGAGCTGGAGAACTAGAAATAAAAACGCCTCTGCCAGCATAATGAGGAGACCAACAAAAATGCAAGAGAAACGTTTCATATTTCGTATTTTGTAAATTTACTATTTTAGAAATAGAAGAATTCCAACACTTAGGGTTGAGAACTTTTTTGTGCCAAATACATATTTCAAAAGGAGAATGAAAATGAGCTTCTTCTTGCCATAATATGCTTGATCTAAAACTCATCCCCTTTAGTATTAATACAAGTGCAGCCAGGGATTCCAAATTTTGT
Source organism: Picea sitchensis (assembly GCA_010110895.2). Taxonomy (NCBI): domain Eukaryota; kingdom Viridiplantae; phylum Streptophyta; class Pinopsida; order Pinales; family Pinaceae; genus Picea; species Picea sitchensis. Next base: position 9,871 of record SNQJ01S0178175.1, on the reverse strand, counting down.
GCTTTTTAAGTTATGTTCCCTCTTTTATTTCATATCTTTTGTTCTCTTTAGGTTACTCCTGAACAAGTGAACAATTTAGTACAACAACTCGTGATTACATTTCACACTTTAGTGTTGGTTGCAAGCAAGTAGTTTTTCCTATATTTTTGTTATCAGCAAATACAAGACATGCTTGTTATTTGGATCACTATATCTTATATCCTTTCAGGGGTGCATTCCACTGTTTCTTCTACTATAAACAAGAATTTGAAGACTCTTTTGTCATTGATGCTTTATTTTGTTTAATAGATTTTTCATTTTTCTTCTCTCTACATCAGATTTGAGTAAATTGACAGGCGATGAGAATGTAAATATATTCCGTTCATATGTGTTCCATTTGAGGTTGCTCTTACACAACTCTTGAGAAAAGCTCGCTAAAACCAACTTTCCTTAATTCTTGATGCGACATTATTCTTTGAGCCTTGGTTTAATCCTGGGAACAACAAATCCAATTAACTGATTTTAGTTACATTAAATTATCGGCCTTGAGATCGTAAACTGATGAAGTGCAATGAAAAAAATATATGTAGGTACTATTTATAATCTATCTAATCATGCATAAGGGAAAATTGTTCACTGCTTTGGTTGCAGAAACAAAGTTTTGTTCAGCTACAGAAAGAACAAAGTAATTCTTAACAATGTAAAAATAGATTGAGAAGAAACCAAAAATAATTCCAATGTGTAAAACCAACAATCTACTAGACTGTTATAAAATTCCCTCAATCACTTAACAACATGAAGGTTCCTATCGATCACAACAATCGATTATTCAATTGATGGTTTCTAAATTAGTTACTTTTGTGTAAACATAAATAAAATAATTTTTGAAATGTGAAATTGCTAAATCACAAGCGCATAGTGGCTTACAATAACAATAATACTTAAGAAAATGAATGGTGTGCTCCTCCTCGGGAGGGCCCTCACAGTTCGGGGGCAGCTATTTGGAAAAATCGCATAAGACTAAAATCTTAGAAACATAGAATTAATAACTCATGAACATGAATAGTAACTAGAAACTTATATTAATCAACAAATGATTTTATATAAATTTGATAACCAAGAGTAAGGATAATTGTCTTTCTGAGGATCTAATCACTCATATTTAAACAATAAAAAAATGATCACTGAAATCCAATTTATGTGAATCTCTAAAACAATTCATGTCAACTTACATATGTGCAGATAGAAAAACAAAATCTGGATCTTTCGTGGATATTTGGATTTTACTTGATCACCCATGTATCATAGAAATTCATGACAAAATGCATAAATTTCTCTGATACAGTCTCATGCTTTCTTATGCTTTGTTTTGATGAAATCAGGGTTGTGCATTCTTCCATATGTACATGTTGATTAAGAAGTTTGACTTTCTTTTTTCTCCAATATGGAAGATATGTATGGAATGATGACATGTGGATGAGCTTCGTAGAGCAATTTAACATGTTTCGGATGTCGTGGTTCAATCCAAGGTTGACCGTGTCCTTGTGGATGAAACAATTCGTTGCAAAAACTCGTCTTAGTAAAACAATCTAAAGAACTGTATTATAAGTGGCTACAAAATCATAATATTTTGTAGCTACTCATTACAATACTAGTTAATTAAATCACTATGTATTAAGAAGAATGTAATTAAACATAAGAATAGACAAATTACCTCTAACCTTCTTAAATGCGTAATTTTTGTAGTTGATTATTTTTTTATGGTAAAATGGAATATAACCGAGGCATAGATATATGATGATTTTAAATGGGAGTATAAATTAATTGTTGAAAATATGGAGTCCATTTTGAAGTTCCATCTCCCCACTCGGTGTCACATGTTCTCATGCAACCAAAAATTACTCTCTACTCCCTTTAGCAAAATTTCAAAACTTTCAAACCCCTTCCTCCTTAAGTTTTGTTTGAAGCGTCTATCAAAATATTCAATCTCAAGGATTTTCCATGTCCACTTCTTTCGTTATCCATCTTGGTCCTTAATCTTCTGATCGTAATTCTACTTAGCCTACTCTGCATATACCATTTTCTAGCTTTGGTTGCCAACAAATTCTTTTGACATTCTAGTTGCTCTTTGTCTTTTTTCAATTAAGCAATATTGGATTTCAAGGCTGAAATTTCTGATTGATTTTAGAGTGTTAGCTCCTTGATTTCTTCTTTTAACCTTCTAACCTTTCCAATTCACCTCTCTTTTAAAGAAGTAGGAACATGTTCAATTTATGGTTCCTTAATCGTCTCGGAGATCATTGATCAGTTATGGCCGGAAAAAATGAAACACCACATTTATAATTAATAGATAGCACAAGAAAATAACGGAGAATCACAGTGGAACTTAACTGCGCAATAAAATCAAATTGACGTAAAATGCAGAAGAAAACAATATTACTTGAATGGAACGTGAAATCTGAGAAGAGATGTGGCCATTATGAGAACTCATACGAGAACATTAAAATGAGGCCTCAAAAATTTTATCATCCAAAAGTAAAAACTGGACATCAAAACCCTAACCCTAGGAGATGAAGGAACATGTAAGAACTCCAAAGTCACGATATATGAAATCCTGAAACTATCTTAAGTTAGAAGCGAGTTAATTAAATGATTAAAGCGGATTAGCGATATTTAAACATATCACAATTTCGTTCGGGGGATCACACTTGTGGCGACAACCAAAGTCCCAATACGAAATCATGAAATATGAAGTTAATGTGAGTTATTTAAAGGGTTGAAAGTGATTAATATTAATTAATCAATCGTGATTTTGTGATTTAGAGAACATAGCTTGAACTAGTATGGGATAACCTGAGGTATGAAACCCGAAATGGATTAAGGTTAAGCATGATTAATTAACAAAATAAGCTTAATTCATTAAGAACACCAATCTTATATCATGATTAAGTTTTGTTGATTTGCATTTTGGGTAAATTCAAATTTTATATATGCTTTTCTTGATCACGAAACATTGACCATTAATGGCATTAATGGCTGATCTAGGAGGCCGTTCAAATAAGATCTGATTTTAATGCCCAAATATTTTATTAAAGGAATTAAATGCATTTTACGAATAAGATATCTGTGAGGTGATAAGCAAGTGAAGAAGATTTTTATTCTAAATTACATTCGCGTTTTGGCAGAACTAGCTTAGCAAGATAATCAGTATTGTGCATTTTCCGTGACAGATAACAAAACTCTGAGATCTGATACCATGCCTCCATGAAAAGAAACTAAAGAGACCGGTGAAATTTTAGAGGTCAAAATAAAATTTTCTCTCCGACACCTTTCCTAGAAGCATAGACATCGTCAAATCCTGGATGCAAGTCTTCAACATCTTACAATATGAATTGGTAAATTACCTAGATGATTCAAATGACAACGAGAAGGAGTACCTATCTACTAGATACAAAATTGTTTCTCAGTCAGAGCTACATAAGATAGCGAGAAGGCCTAAGCTCTTGCCCTATAATGATATGATGGGTTGGGTGTTGGACCACATAGATATCCCAACGATGACTATTTTCAATTCACAAAAGGTCACGGTTGGGTCTTTCCGGCCAGAACATCTATAGGTGATGTACAAATTGTCTTTGGTATCCAATTTAGTTTACAATGAAAATTTCCTAGTATATTTCAACAAGAAGGAATGCGACTAATATGGGAAAAACCTTCCCAATTTAATTAAATAATGGTACTCTCGCCCCGAGAAGTTCAGAGCAGATTCCCATGGTATATACCCAGTTTTTTCACTAGAACCTCACATAATGTAGATAGAAATGATGATGTGTAGGCTCTACGGAAAGGAAAACACAACCCATTTATTTTTGCTATGGGTACCTATTATGCATTTGGTACCCAGAGGATATTCTTTGATTGGGATAAAATGTTGTCGAACCGAGTTTGGTTGAAGAGATTACAAGATATCAGTCACTAAGAGCCAGGGGGAAACCGACCCAATTTTTCATGTCGGCTTGTATTATGGATGTTAATGCGTTTCGCAACACCTTTTTCTTGATAGATGGAGGCTGGACTCCAAATAGTGTCGAACCATGCCATTTATCATTTAAATATTTGGGAAGAAAAGTCAAAAGACTTATTTTATGAGATCTGCAAATGGGTAGTGGTGCCGATGCACACCGGCATATGGCTACCACCTCGGGAATCTCCGACAAAATTGTAGCATTTATTTGGAAATGAGAATAGCCATTTTGGTACATGGGAACCCTTTTCTCCCTATATTAGGGTTTTGTTTGTTGGTTCCTCCATATGCCTGCCACAATTGTTTACCGGACCGACTAGTGTGCGAGAGGTCACAGAATCATGGCTAATGCTCGATTGGGATTAGTAGGAGCTCAAAAGCAACCTGTAGAAAAAAGGTATGGCCCTCTTTCCCTTGAGATTAGTAGAAAAATTTTCTTTGTTGGATTCGATCACTCAAAGTGGAGGCCGACCTTAGGAAGAAACAAAGCTAGTCAACGTGAATTCAAAAACCACGACCCACCGAGAAGATTAGGTGGGTAATCACATATTAGTACAATTTGAAAAGGTATGAACATGGAGATTCTCCTCAACACGATATTTTCCGAGGAGTGAGATCCTATCATAGGTCTTGAGTGGGTTCAACTATATACTCAATAAAATGATTGAGTTTTACAACTTCTAGAGGCACAGAAGAAACTTTCCTAAATTATTACAAGGGGAAAACCCAATGTGTCTTGCTACACAACAAACAAAGACCAAAACTCGAGAATCAATAAGCTGGAACCAAGAAACCCATGAAAGTTTGGAGAAGACTGAGGTGTCGAACTAGAAAGAAGATATCCCATCAAAAAATGTATTAGGTGACCAAGCCAAAGATCAAGCATAGACACTGACAAAGGAGGGAGAATAAAGACCACTAATTTGACCAGATAAATCAACTACAAATACGGTCGGGAAACATTTTTCCATCGAAATTAGAAGCACCATCCAATTCATCACACCATTACAATTCACCATAGAGGGAATCCAAATGTAGAGGTATTATTCATAGAGGACCTCACACCCATTTGGGTTGAAGAGTTGTCACTTTAATTTTTATCAAAGAAAAAGGAAGGTTGTAGTGAAGAGAGAAATGCACCAAAGGGAAGGTTCAACTGTCAAAAGACGCGGGGTGCTAATTGATGGAGAAGCCTTGGAGGAGGTATACTTTCCTGAAGAAGTAGCATGTTCACTAGGGGCTTTTGCAACAACCAACCAATATTCAATTGGAAATTTGAAGAGAGAGCGACTAGAGTAGAAAGATCTGCAAATAATCCAATTGTAGAATCAAATGAAGACTATAGAAAAGAATGTTCATAGCGAGTTCAATAAGGGCTTCAAGCAGATTAGAGCCATCGACAAATAGGAAATCCAACATCTCAAATCCAACATCTAGGAGATGCACAAGAATATACAAGAAAGCCAAGAATGAACCACTTGGCGGGGATGAGCTAGTAAAAGTATTTCTGAGGCCAAAGTCAGTTCCACTGAAAGCATGGTTGTAGATATAGCAGTGTTCCAAGATCAGGCATTTGAAGTGAAAAAGGAACTGGAAGTAGAACAACAAATCCTTCTCACTAAGGTTGAAACCGTCCAAGATCATTTTCGGGTGATAGATCAAACATTAAATAACATTTGTTTAATAGAGAGCTATTTCCTACCTGGATTACCTTCCAATAAGAATTTGTGTCGTCAACAAAAGATGGAGCAACTATGGCTTCCAGGTTGTTTGTTTCAGAACAGACCCGAGGTGATATAATATTAAAGACCTAGGAATCTAGCATAGATGAAAGTAGGAACATGGCCAAGGAAGTGAGGGAGTCTTTTGAAGAGGCTTTCCACTCACTCAACAAAGAATCATTAGGCCTTGATAAAGATGATATCTTTGGAATACTCGAAAATATTGACATAACAAAACATCAACTTGACATTAAGACAAATATGGAAGAGGCTTAGGCTGAAATCTCATAGATAAAATAGGTTGATATTATGTGGATAAATAGATGGCTAGCAAAGCCTAGTATGCAACTACAGTCTATAGTTTCATAAGATAGAAGAATGGAAGAAAGATTACCTCAATTGGAAAAGAAATTATATATTTTTTGAGGCTAATAAATTAACAAATCCCTCCATGTTGGTGGCACAATTTGTAGGTGCATCAAATGTATTGAGCAGGAAAAAGGTAGTACCTCTGGAAACAAATGAGATAACATGTGTACATTATCTGTTTCAGAAATGAAGAACTAGAAAAAACAGCCTCTGCCCGACATAATGGGAATAGCAATGTAAGAGAAAGCGTTTCATATTTACAGAATGTGAATTTACTATTTTAGAAATAGAATAATTCCAACCACTTAGGGTTGAGAACTTTGTATAATACATATTTCAAAGACTTAACAAAGGCTGCTTCTTTCCATATTGTAACTGATAAAACTCATCCTTTTGTGAGTATTAATACAAGTGTAGACAGGGATTCCAAATTTTGTGCTTTTTAAGTTATGTGCCCTCTTTTATTTCATATCTTTTGTTCTCTTTAAGTTACTCCTTAATGGAAATTGAATGATTACAATTTAGTACAACAACTCTTGTGGTTAATTTTCATTTAGTATTTGATTGTAAGCAATTTTCCTCTTCATTTTCTATCAACAAATACAAGACATGCTTGTTATTTGGATCACTATATCTTATATCCTTTCAGGAGTGCCTTATACATTTTCTTCTACTATAAACAAGGTAAGACTCTTTTGTCATTGATGCCTTATTTTGTTTAATAACTTTGTATTTTTCTTCTCCTCTATCAATTTGATAAATTGACTAGGCAATGAAATATGGCATCTATTATGTTCATATATTAATTCCATTTGAGGATTTAACTCTTACACAACTAACAGAAGAAAAATCTCCTTTAAAACCAACTTTCCTTAATTCATATGCGACATTATTCTTTGAGCCTTAAGTTTGATCTCAGGAACAAAACAATCAATAAGCGATTTTAGTTACATTAGAATTATTGGCCATAGAGATAAATGATGAAGTGCTATGGAAAATATATGTAGGTACTATTTATAATCTATCTAATCATGCATAAGGAAAATTCTTTCACTGTGTTAGCTACATAAAGAGGGTTTTGTTCTGCTATAGAAAGAACAAAGTAATTCTTAACAATGTAAAAATAGATTGAGAAGAAACCAAAAATAATTCCAATGTGTAAAACCAACAATCTACTAGACTGTTATAAAATTCCCTCAATCACTTAACAACATGAAGGTTCCTATCGATCACAACAATCGATTATTCAATTGATTGTTTCTAAATTAGTTACTTTTGTATAAACATAAATAAAATAAATTGCAAAAATGGCAATATGCGTGAAATACCTCTGCATAAATGAAAACACAATAACAATAATACTTAAGAAAATGAATAGTGTGCTCCTCTTCAGGGGGCCCTCCTGGTTCAGGGAACGCTATTTGGAAAAATTGCATAAGACTAAAATCTTAGAAACATAGAATTAATAACTCATGAACATGAATAGTAACTAGAAACTTATATTAATCAACAAATGATTTTATATAAATTTGATAACCAAGAGTAAGGATAATTTTCCTTTTGAGGATCTAATCACTCATATTTAAACAATAAAAAATGATCCAACTGAAATCCAAGTTATGTGAATCTCTAAAACAATTCATGTCAACTTACATATGTGCAGATATAAAAACAAAATCTGGATCTTTCGTGGATATTTGGATTTTACTTGATCACCATGTATCCATAGAAATTAAATAAAATGCATAAATTTCCTGCGATACAATCTCATGCTTTCTTATGCTTTGTTTTGATGAAATCAGGGTTGTGCATTCTTCCATATGTACATGTTGACTAAGAGTTTGACTTTCTTTTTTCTCCAATATGGAAGATATGTATGGAATGATGACATGTGGATGAGCTTCATAGAACAATTTAACATGTTTCGGATGTCGTGGTTCAATCCAAGGTTGACCGTGTCCCTGTGGATGAAACAATTCGTTGCAAAAACTCGTCTTAGTAAAACAATCTAAAGAACTGTATTATAAGTGGCTACAAAATCATAATATTTTGTAGCTACTCATTACAATAATAGTTAATTAAATGATTATGCACAAAGAAGAATGGAATTAATTATAAAAATGGATAATCTACCTTTAACCTTCTTTGATGCAGATATTTTGTAGTTGATTAGGATTTATGGAAAAAAGGAGTGAAATATGATATAACCGAGGCATAGATATATGATTTTAAAAGGGAAGTATAAGATATAATTGTGAAAATATGAGTCCATTTTGAGGATTCAACATCTCCCCACTCGGAAGATGTCACATGTCCTCATGCAACCAAAATTACTCTCTACTCAAAACTTTCAAAACCTTCCTCCTTAAGTTTTGTTTGAAGCGTCTATCAAAATATTCAATCTCAAGGATTTTCCATGTCCACTTCTTTCGTTATCCATATTGGTCCTTAATCTTCTGATCGTAATTCTACTTAGCCTACTCTGCATATACCATTTTCTAGCTTTGGTTGCCAACAAATTCTTTTGAGATTCTAGTTGCTCTTTGTCTTTTTTCAATTAAGCAATATTGGATTTCAAGGCTGAATTTTCAGATTCGATATGATTTTCAAAGTGTTAGATCATTGGGTTCTTCACAACCTTCTAACCTTTCCAATTCACCTCTCTTTTAAAGAAGTAGGAACATGTTCAATTTATGGTTCCTTGTCAATCTCAGGGGAATCCTTGATCCCGGTTATGGTAGGAAAAATAGAAACACACATTATAAAATTAACATAGATATACAAAGAAAATAGCAGTCTGATTGGAACTTAACTTCTTTTCAATACAAAGAAATCCGTCGAAGCTGTAAAATCAGAGAAAAGAAAACAATATTGCTTGAATGGTGGTAGCTAATCTATAAGAGATGTGGTAGGCTAACATTAGATGCGAAATTTCATTAAAATGAGGCCTCCAAGAATTTTTATCATCCAAAAGTTAAAAAAAAACCCGGACATCAAAACCTAACCCTAGGAGATGAAGAGGGAACATGTAAGAACTCCAAAGTCTTGATATACGAAATCACAAAACTATCTTAAGTTAAACTGAGTTAATTAAATGATTAAAAATGATTAACTAGATATTTAAACTATCACAATTTCCGCGTTCGGGGATCATACAGTAATAAAGTCCCAATACCTGAAATGTGAAACCCTTGAAGTTAATGTGATTACTTAAGGGTTAAAAGAAGTGATTAATATTAATTGATGATGTGATTTCGTAGATGAAGGAACATGTAAGAACTCCAAAGTCTCGATATACGAAATCACAAAACTATCTTAAGTTAAACCGAGTTAATTAAATGATTAAAAATGATTAACGATATTTAAACCTTATCACAATTTCACGTTTCGGGGATCCTGCCCTGAGCGACAACCAAAGTCCCAATACCTGAAATCGCGAAACCCTTGAAGTTAATCGCGATTACTTAAAAGGTTAAAAGTGATTAATATTAATTAATCAATCATGATTTCGCGATTCAGAGAACATAGATTGAACTAGTATAGGATAACTTGAGGTTCGAAACCCCAAAATGGATTAAGGTTAAGCATTATTAATTAACAAAATAAACTTGATTCATTAACACATTGAACAATCGTATATCATGATTAAGTTTTGTTGATTTGCATTTTGGGTAAATTCAAATTTTATATATGCTTTTCTTGATCACAAAACATTGACCATTAATGGCACCAATAGCTGATCTAGGGAAATGATTTCAAGTAAGATCCTGCTTTATTG
>SNQJ01S0178174.1:50901-84687 GCA_010110895.2 Picea sitchensis | reverse complement strand
AAGTTTAAATCATCCTTGCCACTTCTTCTGCCACCAACTTCTTGCACACACACATCCATAATAATGTACAACATTATCATATCCATCTCTCCTGTTGCCTGTAGTGGACAACCACATCCACAATAATGTACAACATTGTCATATCCATCTCTCCTGTAGCCTGTAGTGGACAATTACTTAAAACAAGTGTCTATTACAAGCATTACATAAGACAAAACAAATCACATCCCAAATAGTGGATAGAATTGTCATATGTGTCTCTCCTTCGATTCATGTAGCCTATAGTGGAAAATTAATTTAAACCAATCTTAGGCATTAAAGAAGACAAAATAAATCGCATCTCAAATAGTGTACAGAATTGTCATATGCATCTCTTTGATTCATTTAGCCTGTAGAGGACAATTGATAAATTGGCGGAAATAAAGAAATGCAGAGAGAAAAGAATAGAACAATATATTGGAATGTATGAAGAAGTATTGAAGAAGTTATTTTGAAGAGATACAATGCAATGGGAGATGGCTGAGCTAAATAGGCTAAAGAAAAGCAAGACAAAATAAAGTACAATCGATCACGGTTAGTGATTGTCTGATGTCGGTATTGAGGTTACATTATATTTAACACTTAAACTCCAGCGGTTACAATCATCATAGCGACTATGCCTAAGTCGCGTCTCACGAAAAGAGCGGCTTTCTAGTGGCACGCCGAGATATCAGCAAAGTTGATCTCGAGAACCACAAAATTGTGAGTCACAATGTCCCCATTATTGACTATTTCATGCATTATGAAATGAACAGTGTCAATGTGTTTACTTTTCACAAGAAAAGTAAACACATGGTTCTTGGATAAATCAATTGCTGATGTATTGTCACAAAAAATGGGAGTTGGATCGCGCCTGCGTATGTGACATATCTTTCAATAATATTCTCAGCCATATAGCTTGACAAGAAGCTGAAGTAGCGGCTACATACTCTGCCTCGCGGAAGATATTGATACAATTGGTTGCTTCTTTGATGCCATGAAATCAGGGGTTTGTGCCGGTTAAACAACGTAATCACGATGTGCTTTTCACCATCTGGGTTGCACGCAAAATCGTACGTGTAACTAGAGAGATGATTACTATCATATTTAGTGTACCATAAGCCGAATTTTATTGTTCCTGCTACATATCTCAAAGTTCGTTTTTCCATTTTCCAATGAGGATCTTTTGGTGATTCCATGAATCTGGAAATAGGCATTTTGCGCCATAATGTCGATTCTAGTTTGTTGTAAGATACAACAAACTTAATACTAAGATTTTGTATAGAGTAGAGTCCACTATGGGACCTTCATCATTCTTGCTCCACTTTGTGCCTAAACAAAGGGGTTCTGTTGGATTTCATTCTTCCATGCGAAATATTTGATGATGTCTGCTGCATACTGAAAGACAAAATGCCAACTGGCTGATTGATGAACCTCAATCTCTAAAAAAATATTTCATTATGCCAAGATTTGTCATCTCAATTTCAGTTACATGGCATGTTTGAAATCTATTAACTCAATATTTCTTTGTGTAATTATGTCATTAACATATAAACATACAATTATAATTTTATCGTGCTTATCTGTTTTGGTGTAGAGAGTTGGCTTGTTGAAACCACTTTTGATCGGATAGGTGTCAATTCTGCTGTAACAAGCTCTTGGAGCTTGCTTTAGAAGCTATCTAAGGAGGCTTTCTTCAACGGTACACTTTGGTTGGTGCTCTTGGACTTCAAATCGGGGTGGTTGATGGTATAATCTTCTTCTTCTAAGAAACCATTCAAGAATGCTGAATTGACATCCATCACGGTATACTTGCCATTTGTTTTGTGCTACTATGGCCAATAGAGTTCTTACGATTATTCTTGCTCTTTGGGCACAATTTTCACCATAATAAATTTTGGTTGTGAGAATCCTTTGGCAACAAAGTCTTGCCTTGTGTTTTTCAATCGCCCTTTTTCATTGAGTTTGGTGCAGCCATGACACCAATACTCTTCTTGTGTCTTGGAAAATCCAACAAGATCCCATGTCTTGTTCTTCTCAATGGAGTCAATTTCTTGGTTCATGGCATGAACCCAATGTGGCTCCTTAACTTCTTCCTTAAAGGATGTGGGTTGACTTGACATTAAAGCAAAAAGATTGTGTTAACATGTCAATTCTTGATGGATTTCTCTCAAACGAGTTCGTTACGTGGTTGAGAATGATTCTCTCTTTGGAAGTTGAGTTCATCGAGAATGTTGAGTTGTCTTTGTACCTGTCTTGGAGGAATATTTTGAGGTACTTGCTGTGCTGAATTTTCTGCGTTTTGAACTTGGAAACAATGGATTTTATTTGTCCATGTCGGCGATTTTCCTGAATCATTCAATTTATTTTCGGAAATTGTACGGCATCTCTGAATAAATTTCTTGGTGATTGGATTGTAAAGAAAACACATATGCGGCTTTAGATAACCACTATAGCGGTGAAAATACATTTCTCCTTACGTCATCAAGTTTCTTCCACTTAATTAGAGGTATGAGTGTGCTATGCTCAATGTCCTTAGATGCGCTACATTGAGCTTTGTCCCTCCATGCTTCTTGGGGAACTTTCATCTTTAGACTTGTGGTTGGTGATCTATTGAGGAGATAAACTGAGCATGCTACTAAGCTGTTAAAGGTATTTGACAAGTGTTTCTCTTTAAGAAGTATTCTTTCCATATTAATTATTGTCTAATTTTTCCTTTAAGCCACTCCATTACTGTTGTGAGAACTTATATCAGTTTGTTGTTTGCATGATGATGCCTTGAGATTTTGCAGAAATTTGCAAACTCTATAGAGTTGTATTCTCCTCCTCGGCTTACAGTGCTTTTGATATGTTACCCATCTATTTTTTCATCTTACGCCTTAATTCTTTGAATTTTGCAAATGTTTTGAGACTTGTGTCGAGAAAATAGATCCATATTTTTCTTAGAAATCATCAATAAGCGTTAGAAAGTAAAAAACTACCACATATTGACTCTATTTTCATTGGTCCACATAGATTCGTTATTGAACAAGTTCAAGATGTTGTTAGTCTTGATTGGAAGACTATGGAAAAAATAGTTCTCTTATGTTTTCCAATAATACAAGACTCACATGGGGTATTTTTATCTTTGAAAATAGGTATACCTTTGACCATGGAATGCTTCTATAGAAGACTTAGAATCTGAAATGGTAGATGTCCAAAATCTTGTATGCCAAACCATTGTTTCATTCGGGGTTGATGCAATTTGTGCATATGGTTGAATCAGTTTTGCAGTTCTAAGTGTAAGGGAAAACATCCTATTGGAGTCATGGATTTCAAAATCAATTTCTTCTTGAGGTTTGTCATATATCTTACAAGATGTTCCTTCAAAAAAGTACCTTATAGCCATGCTCAATGGTATCCTACACTTAGAAAATTATGTTTTTAAATGCGGAACATGATAGACATTATATATGTCTCTCTTCTTTACATTCGATTAGTAAGTATATAGTAGGTTTACTTTTCCTTGAACTTTTTACTAAATAATCATTTTTCAAGTGTAATATCCGGATGAATTGAAGGGGTCTGCACAGAAAGTAATTCTTTGTTACCTGTCATGTGATTGTGCATCCACTATCAACAACTTTAAAGTTCTTTAGGTTGTTGAGTTTGTGGCATGAGAGAAACATACCTCGCTAGAGGTGTCTCATTATGATTTGACTTATGTGTGCTCTGCTGAGAGGCGTCGCTTCTTCTTCCACGCATTGATTCATAGTTACCCATACTGCGGTATAGCATTGTAGCGAACGTCATTTGATAGTATTCTCCCCTCTACCTCTTGGTACGGAAATTTCTTATGTTGATTTTGTTAGCGTGTCTTAGACCTTGGAAATTTTTGATTAGGATGTTGTTGTCTGGCCTCCGAGTGAGAGTTATTTTGAGTGCTCCCTCTTCCTTGGTGACCTCAGCCTTCCTCTTGCCTCTCCTGAGGAGAATTGAGTTTTGAAATCATTAGAGATTGACTCATCTGTAAGATGGATCTCATCTCATGTGTCACCGAGAACCAATTAGTTCATCACGTTGAAAATCAGCGGATCAACGCCCGTTCAAGGATTAACTTTTACAACCATTTCAAATTTCCTGGGAAGATTTCTGAAAATTTTCTCAACAATTCATTGATGAGTGGTTTCTATACGTCGATCACGATCACGGTTTGCGTCACCCATGGTCATGAAGCGATCCACGATTTGGGACTCTGTCCTTAGAGTCTCAATTAAGATCACAAGATGCGTAGTTAAGCTGTTGTTTGACCACATCATTTCCTTAGTGGAACATTTAAGGATGTCGGGCACGTTTTGAAGTACCGGTACTTGTGATTTTTGAAAATGAGTCATCCTGAAATTACAGATCAAATTTGGCTATTTTCTTTCGTTCCTCAATGTTGCTGAGCAGATTAGTTGTCATGGGTGAGGTGTTGGATCCGGTTCCACCTATCCAAGATCCAGCGGTTCCCAACACTCTTGTGCTTGCAGAAACGATCTCATCGAAAAGACCAAAACTCATAATTATTTCCCAGAAGAATCGGACCCAGAGTTGGTCCTAAATTGCTAGAAAACGGCATCGCACAAAAAAATATCAGAAAAAAATAGTGGGAAATTTTGTATTTACCTCCGATTGGTGAAACGTCGATTTTTCGATGGCTAAAAAGAGCTTATCGACCTTGAATTGGCCTATGTCACCTAACAATGTGACCACGCGCCTTGATGGTGGCTTCACGGGCCTTTCTGGTTCTTTGTCTTTCAAATCGTCAAAATGCAAAAAAATTGCCTTTGGACAATTCAGCGGTTCGATCATATGGATATACATTAATCAGTCCGCGAGTTAGGTAACCGATTTCTTCCGACCTCCTCGATTCCTCGATCTCCTATTTACCGATGGCACTTTCCTTTAGAGAAATTTTACGATTGCTTTAATCGCCTCCACACGTCCTAACAAATGGACGGTCCAAATCTGCGTTGGGGATTTTACTGTGGAGATTCCAAATCCCACGATTTTGACCAAGATATGCCATGTTGGAAGCTATGGCGGGTTTACCTCTTGTCGGGATTTGGACAGGAGTTCGAGAAATGCTTGTGCTTCTTATCTCAAGATTACGATTTGCCAATCCATATTATTGATGGACTCGCCTTCGCTCCAGGGACTTTCGAAACCCTTGGATTTATACCCGCATCCCGAAGAATGGGCGGTTACGATTCAACCTGGAAGGATATCGCTGACTGCGATGCTCACGTTGACACAATTTCTGTCTTGAAACCACGGGACGGCATAGCGGTTTCTTTCCTCAATGTTAATATGTCAGGTCAAATGGGCGGTGAGTATTTCACATATCGCTATTTCGCGATTTTTGAAGTCTTGTTATGACGGTCTTTCAAGCTGCGAACTCCAATATGACGATGTGACAATGTGTTGATCATGCCACGAGGATGGGCGGTATATCTTTTAGAGATTTTAGCGATATCACATATCCGGAGTTTTGGAGTGCAATCACCGCTGGCGGCTTCCAACTTCGATTCTGGGTGCCTGGAATTGGATCGCCGCGTCTCTTGATGGATGGTCCGGATGATGTCGTGACTTCGCACAAGTTGAGATTTCACAAGGTAATCCCACTGAGGAGGACTAAACCTCGTTACCTTCACCATTCAATCAAGTTTGATCCTGGCATGAATCCGTGGCTTAAATTCTTTCTCGCTTTACCCGACTCTCCTCGTCCCTTCTAGGCCCCGGTTTCCCACTCACGGATCGGGGCGACTCTTATAGCCCCTCAATGGATTTGTTCCTTAGCGTGTTTGGCCGATCTTTGTCGATTTTTGTTGAAATTTTCTCTTGTGGAAGAAAGAATTGGTGAATCTTTCAAAGATTGAAAGAACTTCACAAGTTCTCTGTTCACTGCTAAAATCTTTGACATATTTGAAGAATTCTTGCAATTCTTTAAGCTCTTCTTCTTTCTTTAACAATCTTCCACGAATTTGAACTAATGTCCATGAAATCTTCAACATTTCTACCTTCTGTAGGAGGAATCTTTAACGAATTCTAACGAATTCTTCAAGAGTTCTTTAAGTGTGCTTCAGTCCTGCGGCTCTTCGTCAATCTTTGGCGATTCTTGAAAAATTGTTCAAGAAACTTTAAAGTTTCTTCTTTCTCTGTCTCTGCAGTTCTTTTCACCACCGGTATTCGCTCTGCAACCTCTGCGCAAGCTTCCCCTCGTTGATCTTTACCTTTGAACGTAAGACGTTCTGCTTCCTCTTGGAAGTTTCTTGCGAGGATCTTCCGAGAGTATGATGGGCGACTCTCCAAACCTTGTGAAAGAGGCGGTGTCGTTATCTCAAGATCGTGAAGCGTACGTGTGGGATGATGGAACATCTCGAGGCGAAGGAAACTGCTATTTGATACCATGAAAAATTGTGAAGTAAAGAGAAATCCAGAGAGAAAAAGAAGAGAATAGTATATTGAAATGTATGAAAAATATATTGTTAGAAGAAGATACAATGCAATGGGAGATATAGCTAAGTTAAATAGACTCAAGCAAAACAAAAATAAGTACAACTGTCCGGTTGGTAGTGTACAGTCACACTGTTGAGTCACACTGTTGAGGTTACATTATATTTAACAACAATTACATAAAAGTGCCTATCACAGGCATTACAGAAGACAAAACAAATCACATCCCAAATAATGTACTGCGTCTGTCCTGTCCACTTCATTTGCCCGCCTTGAATGCTGTAGAAAACACCGATTTGATCGTAATTTGTACTTTTGTACGTCAACGTTCATATTTGGTTAATTTTACTCTGACCGATCAATTTTCATATAGTTTGTGTCTCACGCACGGTGCAATTAACCAATCTTGAAATTCATAGAATTCCAAATCCGCGTTTGGATCGAAAAAACGCAGACGGATTGTCACCAACATATTACATTAACTCATTCAATCCTAGACCCATGTGGTTTTCTGTGAAGATTACTCATGACATGCCTGTTACATAAAAGCGGCAGAACGTTTTCAGTCCATCATCGCTTTCCATCGATCGACGAAGTTAATGACAGCGAGGGGATTCAATCATTCATACACCCTATTCAAATTCGACATTTGCATGTGATGGGCCAGAAACAGACAACCGTTATTTTTCCCGATGCATGACTCACGAGTCACGATTCGAGGAAGTTGCAATTGTGTACATACTACAGATGCATATCATTTCCGAAGCAATAGGGTCTCTCATGAAACTGGACAGGAAAGCTGATGGTCGGATGAAAACTAGAAAAAATCATTAGTCGTTGTTGGAAGTCTTATCTGAGGTTCTGCTGTCCTTTGAAATTTATAAATGGTTGGTGTTGCCAAATGAATCTATTAAATGACTACTACATCAATCACTGTGGTTAGTCAATGAACAATGATTGATATAGATGTGAAATCTTTAGGGGTTTTCACCGTGGTTAGTCAATGAACAGTAATTAAGATAGATGTGAAACGGGGGTTTTCATGAATCGTGTAGTATAATGTTGTTCAAAAGAAAAAGAAAAACGTATTCAATTCCAACATCGGCATGTGATGGGCCACAAACAGATAACCATTAGCCTTCACGATTGGCGGCTCACAATTAGAGGAACTTGCAATTGTGTACAGATGTATATTATTTCCGAATGAACCCAGTCTCCCATGAAACTGGACAGGAGGGCTGATAGTAGGATGACTAGAAGATCTCATTAAACGCTGGTGGGAGTCATTATGTGAGGTTGTGCTGGTCGGTATTGCCAGAAAGGGGTATATGAGATGACTATTAAATCAGAAGACAATCACCGTGGTTAGTCAATGTGCAACCAATGAGAAGCAATAAGAGGGGGATGTGTGTGAGGTTATGTCAATAGAGAGATTCGTTTCCATTTTGCTAGACAGAGTCAACGTGAAATGTCACTTCATTTCCTTCAACAAATTATTAGATGTTCATTGCCTTGGTTTTACTTTTAATAGTTATTTGTTGATGCAACTTTCCTCCTCGACATATTTTTCACTTAACATTGGTTCCTCCTCTTTGAATTGTTATTGCGATATCCCATTTGCATTAGTCTACTCTTGCATCTTAATGTTCGTTTAGGTATACTTGAAAGAACACACAGCCGTATAAGAGGTAAACAATATTGATGTTGTCTCTACACATTAGATATTTTATTGCAAGAATGTTTGGTATGTTTGATACTTCGTTATTTCATAGCTCCTACTTCTTTCATCTTATAAATGACAACCTTAGTGTGTTGTTTAGATGGTTGTTCCTTCTATGTACTATGCCCATTGCCTCTCCCTTGATTACATGTTGCGTGGAAGTAAATGGGTGGTGTTAGTGTCAAGGATTGTCTAGTGTAGGGCATCCAAAGAACCAATAAATTGGCCATCATTGGGAAGCAATGTCTGAATCAATTGATTAATGTAATATTGGACGAACCCAACCCGACTGCTCGAAACGAGGCTCCCAAATAAAGACTACTATGTGAGGCCTCCAATTAGGCACCACTATTAACATTGGGAGGTGAGGCCTCAAATTAGGCACCACTATTAACAGTGGGAGGTGTAGGTTAAGGACTATGATCTAACACTGGGCAATTAAGGCTTGGAGTCTAAAATTTTGAGGGAGATTGACATTAAAAGTTTTCAATAGAGGTCAAGAATCCAATCAAGGGTAACATTTCGAATTTACTAAGGGATCTTGGTCAATCTTATGATTGAGATCCAAATCAAGACCTCGAATTAAGGATACCATCTAAGCACTTGATGAACATGACCCATCCAAGTATAAATGAATAATCCCTATCAAGGGAACCTAATGATTAAGCATCCTAGATGGGGTTGCCCACGCGCGTGGCGATGGGGAGCAGGGCATCCGCCCGAGGAATCAAGCCATAAATATGGCAATTGGTCACCCTTCACCTTAGGACCATTACTATCTACAGAGAATGGGAGGACAACTCCCTTGAGTTTGGATAATGGCAACACCAAGGATTAATTCTAGGGGTCAGGTGCGTACAGTAGTCATGTCTCATCATGGGTTATTTCTCCCACTAGGCTTGGGTTGGCACTATTTCTCCTTCGGTTGCACTCCCCTAGATGCTTTCCGAGGAGAAATGGGACCGTTGAGCGTTGGGGCTTTCTGTAATCATTCGCAATTATTAGCCCTCCTGGGCTAGCCATGCTGAGGGAGAGGGAAAAGCCTAGGCACATACCAACCTAGTACAACTACACCTCCCGATAGAGACGATTGCAACAGATGGAAAGATTCATGTCTATAGCTCGGACTCAGTGTTTGGAGAAGCCAAGAACTCCACCGATGGCTTGTGGAGGGAGGTGGAGGAACCATCGGGTTCCACCCGAATCCCTCCCCGATGGGGCGACTTGCAGTTCCCCAACCTCCTACTTGAGCACAAGCCAGTACATCGTCAAAGGAGCCACCTACATAGTTGAGGAGGAATTTCCAAAGGGAATTCCCTCCACATGGATCAAATCATTTCAACCGGATAACAACAACAAATTTGGCTTGAGAGACAAAGCTGATTAAGGATCTGCGGACAGTAGCCTTTAGCTGAAGGGCTCCAGCACCTCCAGCTCACTACAATTCGAGTTAGGCCTAGATCATACCTCTCTTCAGCCTAGAGCAACTAGCTCCATCGGGACACCCTTATGAGTCAGTGGATTGACATGATCTTTGATGCATTCTTGAATGCGCGGAAAATCGACTTTGTCCGTGTGGCAAGCCTTTGTGCAAATTTACGTCTTGTTTTCTTTTTCCAATTACTTGTTTGTTTTTAGATTTCTGAAGCGGTTATTTAAGAACAAAAGCTGCCACCTATGGTTTCCATTTGGAGGATAGATGGCGGATAAATTTTTGACTTAAAAGTATAGCAGTTAGCCATGTTTCAGTTTCCACTAATTTGGTAGAAGAGGTGGAAGAGTGATGACATATAATGAACATATTATAACAACACAATAATGAAATACCTTTTTATTTAAAAAAAACACCTAATGATTAAGAATCATTAGAGAATCTCTATAATGAATTTCTACAATGGTTGAGGTTTTCAATGACATTTATACCATAAAAAAAATAAAAAAATCTCTAAAATCTTCTTGCATAAAATTCATTTGTTTATTATGCAATTATCATTTTTACTTTAATTTCACTCTGCCTTGTAATGTATAATTAATATTTTTATTATTATTATGAAAGGCAAGGTCAACACATATAAATAATGTGAAGCATTACACACATCTCCCACAAGTGATAAAAAAAAAAACCGATAAATATAAATAGATGATGTGGAGAATTATAAACATCTCCTGCAAGTAAAGAAAGAACCATAAATGGAAGTAGTTGTAGCATTTAAAAATAACTTGAGTAATTAATGACATTTAATATGATTCCATACTCCAATTATTATATTTTGAAATGTTTGTATAAAGGAATTAAACATTTTCTTTAATGTAAAATTTTATATTGTGAAAATGGATTACCAATAATTGTAATTATTATTTTTTAACATATTATTTATCACAAACTTGTATGAAGATGGATAACCAATAATGGTAGTATTATTATTTTTAACATATTATTTATCACACATAGTTATGTTATCCCATTTTTATATGATGAAGAGTTTCTTCTTATATAATATAATGGGTTTCTTATTTTATTACGTTGTATATTGTGTTAATGTTGAGTAAATTGTTGGGCTGAAAAAAAATCTACATAAGTAACCTACAATAACTTTAAGATTGAAACTATCCTTTCCAATTTAGTTGAATCTCTCTGAGACTTTATCTCGACAAACTGTTTGTTTTTTATGGCTAGATTTTTTAAACTTCAAGGTAAAATTATGAGATCTGCTAACAAGATAGTGTTTGGGCTATGGAGTCAACCATTGAAAACAAAGAAACAATTCTTGGTAGGTAGAGTTCCTTAGAATAAACAAAGGCTAAACAAGGTGATGAACTTCAATATTTAATTTGATTATGTGAAATGAAACAAGAGAAAATAAACATACAACAAAATCAGAGCATCACAATGGATGAATTATGATCTTAAATTTGGGAAGAGCCGGACAAAATTTAAATCGGTTCGATCTAGAGCACCACTTAGATGAATTATGGACTTTAAATTTACCAATTTAAACATAAGAGAGTGAAAATGAATGAATACACACAAAATACATCTGAGGGAGATGTACAAACTTAAGGCATCACCATTACAATTTTTCTTAAGGAACTAAAGGGACTTACATTTGCATTTCTTTGATTAAGAGTAGGACAAAGAATATCTATATAATTGTTCTAGCACCCCTTTTACATCAAAATAGTCCCTATAAATATAGAGAATTAAAAGTTACACAAGCGTCTTTGGGAATCAAACTACTATATCCTAGAGTTATGGATTTGGTTATTTTCAAAGAGAACAACCACCTTTACAAAAATTGTCAAAAATAGGAAAGTCGATCTCGCAATCACAAACTATCCAGAATGTTGTTTACAATCATAAAGTGTTTAGGATAATCACTTAACCATATGGTTTTATAGAAACATTACGTGTATTCTTCGGACAACATTGTCCTGGCAATGGAAGATTATAGCTTTGTTCTAGCATATTTGTTGTTTGAAAAATGTAAATGCGATGATTTCATGTGGAGGATCTTCATCTAGGAAGGTTGTGTGCATGAATCTAGTTGGATGCAGAGAATGGGATCATCCAATTTCTCCATAGCTTCTTTCTTGAAAGTCACCTGCAGTTGTAAGACCCTATTTGTCCTTCTCAATGACAAGGTTTGTCTTTTCAAATTCTTCATCTGTCTCAACAAAGTCACATTTCTTTTCCATTTTAACTGAGCACCGGAGAGAGCTGAATATGCATTATCGATAGATGGTATTCATTACTTTAAATGTTTCATGATTCTTTCCTCTGACATCCTCTGTTCCTCCCAAAGCTCAATGATTACATCTTGGGCCTCTGTGAGGTTGCTTATTAGTAATTTATATTATTTATTTTCTCTTTTTTGTTGGTGAGGGTGGGAGATGTGACCTTCTTGACTATGTGATGTTGGTGTTTCAATAATTGTTTTTTCAAGATTTCTTATCAATTCTTTGTTTTGTTGATAAAAGTGGGCTATGACATGTTGAGCTTTCTTTATTTGTTGTTTCACTTCCTAATTATTTGCATTTTCTTCACCTAACTCCACATTATTTTTATCAATTCCCTCGTTTGCACATTCAACAAGCTCTAGATTAACTGTGGGTATGGGAAATCTCATGGCAGAGGACTTGGTGTGTGGTTTACTAGGAACTTGGATCTCCTCAGTTTTATCAGTAAATATTGACCTACTTCTTTTCTAGCATGTTGGATGACGAGTCTTCCATTTCTTTCCCTTTTCTTCCTTCATTAGCATCTCCCCTTCTCGCCTCTCAACTATGAAGTGTTGATTTCTTAACTGATAGAGAAATGTCTCATTTAGGGTCTCTGGGAATGTTATCCGAAATCATAAAAGAATCCCAATCCTTGTTCAATTCTCATGTCTTCAACCGCTTGTTAGTAACATTTCTTGTCACGGGCTCAAGATCTTTCAGGTCTGCAGGTTACTGAGGGCTTTGTGTGACACAAAAAAATATTGTTTTTAGGCATCCCAACAAGTGGCGAGATTTGAGATTACTTGTGTCAAACCCGATCGGTCATCCATAAGAGCAAATGGGCGGTGAGGAAATCCGCAGTTAAGCGGAGTTGCTTGAGATTAGCTTGACGGATGGCAGTATTGCATCTCGGGGAAAGTATAGCAGGTCATCCATCAAAGAGAGCGTGAAGGTGAGATCTAGTCCGTCGGCTTTTCAACAGCCGAGGTTGGAAGGGTGAGGGGTTCACCTTATGTTGTTCTACATCTAAAACCTCAATTCTCGAAGTCTTAACCACCAGTGGGGCATGATATCACAAATCGGGTCTTAAGTCCATCAAAGGGGACACCTAGCGGTCGCTCTTCATGCTTTTCCCATCGCGGAGCTTAGAGGGCGGCTCCTTCATATCCCAGTAGGGAAGTGCGGGCGATCCAAGAACCGGGGCTATTGACATCGTCGAGATGGGGCCAGGTCGGATATGAGAGGGGCGCCCAATTAAACCATCTTTCGGTAACCGCTCATCGCGGCGTGATAAGCAAAGGATCAGCTCCTTCCTATTCTGAGCATGAAAGCCTTTGAGAATAATACCAGGAGTCCGCGATCCGTGGTCGCAGGAAATAAAAAGTTGTGCAAGAGGGCCAAAAGGCATTGAGTTTGGTCCGCGAAGGGATCATCGGATCTCAAGTTCCATCGATTCGATACCTCGATCTGGTTTTAAAACTGGAATAAATGAAGATTGAGAAGGGGTGGCCAAACCTCTCATTCCATAAGTGTAGGTGTGGAGTGCGGCAGGCATTTGTTTTCCCAAAGAGAGTCCACAGTGCCAATTTTTTCAAAGAAGCCATCTTAGGAGTCCTTGAATAGCCAGAGAGGTTTGCACACACTAATTCTACACTTAATGGCTATTCTCCCTTGCGGGGAGCCATGTGTAGTTAAGGTGGCGTCTGAAGAAGAGTATCCATCCGAATTTGGGCGGGGACACCAAGCCTTGGATGGTGACCTTGCCTGCGCCTGGTGACAGAGATTTTTACGAGTATATGGGCTGGATGCTGTATTTTATCATCAATGGTTGAGCAAGGCTCCCAGGTTGTAAAACTTTAATGAAGAACTGCTTGTCATTCGGTGTCATGGACTCTTGAGACTTCTTGCAGATGTCCTGAGTTTATTTCCGTCTTTGTTTACCTTGTGTTAGAATATGGCTACCGAATTGGAGGATCGAGTCGATTTGTGGCTGTTATAGGATGATGTGGTTGGATCGGCTATGCCAGTTGCATCATTTTACCTCTAATCGGTCTCTGTGATTTCGCGCTTAGCGATGAGCGACTTGGGTGGAGGATCGGTCGAGTCCCCTTTTGGATTTCTCGAAGCCACGAACCAAGAAGTCTTGCATTGAGTTTTCTTCTAAGCTGCTGAAAGGCACAATGGCGAGGTAGTTTGTTCACTCTTCTTACAAAGTCTTCAACCTATTCATCTTTTAAGCAACTCCACTTGTTGAAGTTAGATCAAGACCTCCTTTGTTCCTTGCATACGGAGACCCGGTCCATGAGTTAGAGTGATATCTCCCAGAGTCTCTATCCATTTGATCAACCATTAAAAACTATCATGACATAAAAGCGTGGATTTGGGCTCTACTCTGCCAACGAAGCAATCTAGGGTGACTTCTAGCATCAACATTCTGGCGTAGTTATTAGGGGCGAAGTTGAAATTTTCCCGAGTTGAGCGACATTCACGACCTCTAATTAGGGTGCATCGGTGCAGAGCCTTTGTGAATTTCTGTGTGCGCGACAACTCCATTTGTGAGCGACTCAGCATGGTGAAACTACGCGTTAATTGTGGCTTTTAGAGGTAAACACATGTGGTCCCATCCACAGCTACCTCAAGCTACACCTGAAAGCGATGGGGAGTGGTTCTTAGAAAGAGCCTGCGAAGAAGAAGCACCAGCGTAAACCGGGGTAA
This sequence comes from Picea sitchensis, assembly GCA_010110895.2. NCBI lineage: Eukaryota > Viridiplantae > Streptophyta > Pinopsida > Pinales > Pinaceae > Picea > Picea sitchensis. The sequence goes on along the minus strand of SNQJ01S0178174.1, from coordinate 70,037 downwards.
TCCGCCATCTCCTTTTGTAGGAACTCCATTTTTCTCCTCCTCGGGTTCTTAACAGACCTCTTTCCGAGGTTTCCCATTTCCTAAACTTCAGGAGTGTTCTTGCTGAGTTCTCCCTGTTGGTTTGGCATTGGAGAAACCCTTGTCCTCCCCACTCTCCTCGAAGGCGTACTTTGGCATAGACCGGGACGGTGAGAAGATTTCCCCACTCATAGTTTTACCACTCCTCCTCTTGCTATTGTTACCACTCCTACACAAAAAAGGAGCATCTGCTGACTTAATCCCATTAGCCTTCTCTTTAAATCGTATGTTTCCCATTCCATAGCTCATTCCCGATTATCCTTTAGAACTCCTTCTCCTCAAGTTCTCCTCCACCTAATATATTCCCTGTGGCTGGTCGCGATCCACCTCTAAATAGAATGGATGCCATCGTCGCTTCCAAATGTACTCCCTTAATCCACCCCATCCTATGAATCGCAACTCTTTGGATATTACTTAAAGTATGTGCCCAAGTTCAGGAAGGGGACCTGCTACTTTGAGGAAGAAACACTGGATGCTTTCTACATTTATCTGAACAACTGAACATTGAAAATGAAGATGTCAGATGAGAGTCTTCGTCGAGCACGGATGGTGAAATTGAGGAAGTGGTTTAGGAAAGTAGCCCTCGAGGATCTATTCTTTGGTAAAGCTCTGGGTAGTGTTTTCCTGAGACAGTGGGAGGATAAGAAGGATTTCATGTACTACATGAATGATTTCGGGTCTTTGAGGAAGATGGATTCCTTTGAGAAAATAAAGAAGGCCCTGTCTGAATCCCTTGTGCTTATCAGTCCGATTACTCAAAGGATTTCCTTATTTTCTTCTTTGCCTCACCCGACACGGTGGCCGGAATGGTTTGTCCTGAGACAAACAAAGGTTGAATAGAAGCGACACATTGCACCTATTCCGGTGAGCATTGAGGTTCAGTCGGGTATGACACTATGGAAGGTAAGGTATGCCACAGTGAGAGCTCTCAAGAATTGCGATCTATGTCTGAGTAAAATCATCGCTTATGTCCCCTCGACTTAGAATCTATGTCCTACAGTAAAAAATCATCGCTTATGTCCCCTCAGCTACTGTTAAAGACATTCTTATTTAGCCTGACATAGACAGGAGGAGTAAGTGGATAGCCAAGATTCTGGAATTTGACCTGGAAATAAAGCCTACCAAATTGATCAAAGGTCAAGGTTTAGCCAAGCTATTGGCTGAAGCCAATTGCCAAGCTTTGGGGGTAAGTTTCATCAACGAATGCTCAGGAATTCAACAGGGTCGGTTGTCTGAAATAGACCCTCAAAGGGAGCTCCCGTTGGCTCGATGTCCCTGGTATAAGGATGTCATATATTTTCTGCAAGAGTTGCAGCCTCCAGACGACCTGTAAAGAAACAAGGCAAAAGCTCTAAAGCTCAAAGCAGTCAGATACTACCTTATCGATCAAGTTCTATATTGGAAAGCCCCCCTGGGGTTTCTGTTGACATATGTAGATCTGCAAGAGGATGAAAGAATCATGGTTGAATTTCACAACAACCTATGTGGAGGGCATCATTTCTGGAAAACCACAGCCTACAAAATCCTCAGGGTTGGATACTATTGGCCCACCGTATTCACTGACGTCTGCAGAAGGGTCAGAGCTTGCACCAAATGCCAAAGATTTGTAGGAAAACAACAACTCAAGTCTTTGTCGTTAAATCCTGGTGTTGTTTCAGGACCTTTCCAGCAATGGGGCCTAGATTTCATTGGAGAAATTCACCCTGCTTCCAGTGGGCAGCACAAATGGATCCTGACTGCTACCAATTTCTTCACCAAGTGGATTGAAGTTATCCCCACCAGGAGTGCTTCCCACAAAGTAATCATTGGATTCCTAGAGGACCTCATCACAATATTCAGCTGCCCAAGTAAGATTGTCACTGATAACGTAGACTCCTTTAGGGTTGAGCCGTTAGCCAAGTTCTGTGAGAAATTCAGGATCAAACTGATAAAATCCACCCCATACTATCCCCAGGGAAATGGTTTAGCAGAATCCTCCAACAAAACCCTGATAAGGATCATCAAAAGACTGTTGGAAGACAACAAGAAGGCCTGGCATTCAAGATTGAAATTTTCTCTATGGGTCGATCGAGTAACCACAAAGAGATCTATAGGCGTATCTCCTTTCCAATTAGTCTATGGAGAAGTGGTTGTTTTTCCTTCTCATTTAGCCATTCCTGTAGCAAAATTCCTCCAGGATCATCAAGAGGAGCCTGATGACATGATCAGAAGAATTCATCAGCTAGTGGAAGTCCAGCAGGCCAGGGAGCAGGTAATGGGTAGAATACAGGACCATCAACAAAGGATCAAGAAGGTTTTTGATAAGAAGGCCAAGAAGGAAGAGTTTCGGATAGGAGACCTAGTACTGAAATTGGATGCTCCTAAACAAGATAAAGGCGAGCACATAAAATTTGAAGCCCTGTGGATTGGGACTTTCAAAGTATCCTAAGTATTCTCGAATAACACCTACAAGGTATGGGATTTGAAGGATCAAGAAGTTTTCAATGGCCCTATGAATGGGCATTTTCTAAAAAGATTTTTCTCTTGAGCCACACATGGCTCTTTCGTGGTTGTAAATATTGTTTTTCTTTCCGTCTTTAAGTTTTAAATAAATGACCCCATAGCCCAATAGCAAGGCATTGGAGCTTCAAAATGAGTTCTTAGAGCATCACAGGGATGACTCTATCCCCCATGGAGCCTAATGTTATTAACATTTCTTGTCCTGGGCACAAGAGCATTTAGGTCTGCAAGTTGCACGAGGAGCGCCCGAGCGCAGCACAAAAAAAATCTCATTTTAAGCATCCCAGCAAGTAAGCGGGTGAGATTATATTGTTGATGGTCCGTATTCATCCATAAGATCAGATCGAAGGTCGACGGGAAATCACGGTTAGCGGAGTTGCGTTGAGATTAGTGCGATGGATAGCGCCCGTATTGCATGCAGGAAAGGATAGCAGTCGTCCATCCAAAGCACACGTGGCGTGAGATCTAGTCACGTTGGATTTTCGGCATTTGGGAGTTTCAAAGGGTGAGGGTTCTATGTCATTCTACATCTCGAAACCCCGAACCCCGAAGTGTCGAAAGCACCTACAGTCGGGCCAACAGTATCACAGAGTAGTCTCAGTCGTCCATCCAAAGGGGACACCTGGCGTGCAATTAAGCTCTTTTCCTTTTCTCCCATCGCGACTTCGAGGCATGAGGAGTGGCTCCTTCATATCCCCAAGGCGCAAAGTGCCCAGAGCATCCAAGACCCAGGGCCCACAACATCATCGAGAGAGGTCAGGACCGTCAGATATGAGAGGAACGTGTGGCGCCCAATTAAGCCATCTCGGCGCTTCTCTCATCGCGACTGAGATATGCAAGGATCAGCTCCTTCCTATTCACGAACGTCGAAAGCACCTTTGAGAAGAAGTACATGGTTACAGCCCATGGTCACTTGGGAAATAAAAAGAGTTGTGCAAGAAGGGCCAAAGGCGTCGAGTTTGTTCACAGAAGGGATCATCGGGATCTCCAAGTGCCATCTAATTCGACATCGATCCTGTTTTTTGCTTGGAATAAATGAAGGCGAGAAGGGGTGGTTGAAATCTCTCCTCATTCATTAAGTGTAGGGTATGGAGGGTCTGGCAAGATGTCTTCCCAAGAGAGTCCTGTGTACCAATTTTTCCAAAGAAGCCATGCTGAGTCCTTGACTAGCCAGAGAGGTTTGCACATGCTAACTCGACACTTAATGGCTCATCTACTCCCCTTGCAGGAGCCATGCGCAGTTAAGGTGGCGTCTGAAAAAGAGTATACGCCCAAATTTGGTTGAGGGGACACCAAGCCTTGGATGACTGAGCACGCCTCTTTTAGGTGAATATTTCTGAGTATATAGACTCAGTCTTTGTATTTTGTAATCATCAATGGTTGAGCAAGTCTCTCGGTTGTAAAACTTTAATGAAGCACTATTATTCTAGTTATGCATGGACTCTTGAGACTTCTTGCCTTATGAATGTCAGTTTCTTTCATGTCTTTGTCTACAATGTGCTAGAACAACTCGGAATTGGAGGATCCAGTCGAGTTGTAACTGTTATAGGATGATGTAGGTTGGATCACTATAATAGTTGCATCATTTCTAATCATTCTCTGTGATTTCCTTACCACTGAACGACTTGGAATTGGAGGATCTAGTCAAGTCCCCCTTTCAGTTTCCCGAAACCCTGAACCAAGAGGATCTTGCATTCAAAGTTTTTCTTCTACAAACTGTTGAAATGCCTATTGCCTGAGGTAGTTTGATCACTCTTCTTACCAAGTCTTCCACCTGTTCATATTTTAAGCAACTCACTGACTGAAGTTAGATCAAGACCTCCTTTGTTCCTTGCATACCAGACCTAGTCCTTGAGCTAGAGTGATATCTCTCCGAGTCTCTATCCATTTGATCACCCATTAAAAACTATCGTGACATAAAACTGATGGGTGTTGGGCTCTACTCCTGTAAGCAATCCAGGAGTGACTTCTAATGCCAACATCGCGAACATCATAATTAATGAAAAATGGAAGAAGTCATTCCCTGGATGATCAACTTTAGCCTGGACACTATCTGCCATCTTTCCCAGGCTTCAACACAAGAAGAAATATAAGATTAATGGATTTCTCCCTATGGAATGCATTAATAATATGATGTGGTATGGATGCACCTTGTTGAATCTTCCTTCACACGTGAAGTATTTCCTGATTATCTTCAAAATTTTCTCAAAAGGTTCCAGGAGATACTCGCTTGGAATGTTGGCTCCAACTTTTCATTTTCAATATTCAGGATTGATGAAATTCATATAACATGAAGTGTCTAAAGGAATTCCTTTAAACCATTTTTCTCCCTGCAGAGGGATCTCTCTCGCATATGACATAGTTTCCTTTGTCAATTGGAAAGTGATTCCTCCAATTATTTCACTTACACTAGTAAAATTAAGGGAGAACTATTGAGTTAGTTGTGCATTATATCCTTGAATCCTTTTACAAAAATGAATACATMTGGCTTGTTCAAAAGATTCCTTGATCGTCGAGTCTGCATTTATTAACTTTAAATATTGAGGTYCAAACCTCACAACCCTACCACTTCTTGCATTCTTTATTTTTCTTTGGGAAKCTTCCATGGTGTTGGTATATGTTARTTTTAAGCACGCAACAATACATTGTAATTCCCTCTTTGTGAAACAAATAAGAATGATGAACTTTGCAGAAGGTACAAGAAAAGGTAGAAATAAGAATCTTTGCACGAAAAACAAATCAGTAGAAAAAAACTTAGCGCAATGAGAAATTCGACGCAACAGTAAAGTGTGACGGAAAAATTCGGCGCAACAACAAACAACAATGGGAAACTTGGTGCAACGAAAATCTCAATGCATCATTAAGTAGTTCAGAAGGAAGAAGGTTGACTGTGAGAAGAAACAATTCGTTCCAAAACTCTAGTTTGCAACGAGATCCAAGAAAACTTTGGAAGAATGGTTGAAAGCAATGGAGGAGAAACAACAAAATAAAAATAGCAGGCTTATGTAACGAGTGACAACAAATAGTTTTTACACAATGAAAGGCTTTAGAGCTTGCTGAAATAAATATGGACGATACACAAATTCTGAAAGTGATGGAGAAGCATGAAGGGTGACCAATATTTATGATTGAACAGATAAGGAATGAAATCATGGAAAAGGATGGTAAATCCATACCCACGAGAAGTTCGAAATCAGGTTAAAGATTTGTGCAGTGAACTCGTGCAGCGGGTACACGTTTGAAGTGTGCAAAGTACAAATGATATGAGTGCTATGATTGTTCACTTTTATGACTTTATGATTAGGTAATGATGCTCATAATATCTTTTGACATGAATTTTATCCTAACCACTTGAATCGACTTTGGTACCTAAATACCCCCTTTTTTGACATGACTCGAGATTTAAGAAGATAAACCATTACAATTCAAACATGAAAAATCCTTACAACCTTCTTCCAACTTTTATCCAAAGTCCTTAGTCAATTTTTCAAACCATCCCTTAGTTTTGTCACTGACCTCATAAACTTTGACACACAAACTGCGACTTATTTAGGAAAACTTTGTTTTTTCAAAAAACTAAGACATGACTCTAAAAAATTGGATGAACCTATGACTCTAACTATAAAAAACATGGTGCTAAAAGATAGATCCAATGGGAATGTTATACTCCCAGTGAAGTAGCAAAGGACAATAGACCAAGTTCCTGACCATTGGGGTTTATTTGACTCAAAATTCTAAACTGACAAAATAAACTCACTTACAAAAGTTTATTGACACAGCTTTGACTAAACTCGGCATAAACTTAGGGCCTTCACTTATAGCTTCAATTTTCTACTGATTATGTATTTGAAATGCTTCATCTGAAAATAAAATGGTTATGTACAATGGCATGAAGAGATTGACATATTTTTTTTTTAAACCAAATAATGTTTGAGAAACCTGCCATTTAGAGGTCCCCCGCCAATAAGATCTCCATTAAGCTCTTGCAACAAATATTCATTGTTCCCATGGTACACAACAATCTTAAATGGTCCTAGCCAAAGATAATCAAACCTCCCATGCTTCCCTCTGTCTTCATTCCTTGTGCACCACTTCAGTACCAAATCATTCACCTTGGAATCATATTCCTTAGTGTGTCTATCAAAATCTCTTTTTATTTTATCTTGGTGTAGTTGTGATTTATTCAAGACTTGTTCTCTCATTTGTTGTACATGGATTAATTGGTTTATTCTCCTTAAAGTATCATTGGGTTCAACTTCTTTTTCTTGCATCAGTCTCATTACTAGCAGTCCTAATGAGGTAGGAAAAACTTCCTCTGAACCATATACGATCTAGAAAGGCGATGTGGAAATAGACCTTTTAGTGGTAATTCTATCAGTCCATAGTGCATATATGATATTTTTGTGCCAAGACTTATTGTTTTCCTGCAAAATCTTCTAGATAATCTCGGTCAATATTTTATTAGATGATTCAACCAACCTATAACCATGTGGTTAATAAGCAGTGGAATGACCAAAAGTTATATTATAGTCACTGCAGAATTTCTCGAAATTCTTGGATTTGAATGTCATTGCATTATCAATGATGATCTTGACTGGACAACCAAATATAGACAAAATATTAATTTCTAAAAATTGAATGATGACAGTATCAGTTGCTTTCCTTTTCGGGACTTCCTCAATCCATTTAGTGAAGTAGTCTATGGCTGTCAAAATCCACCTATGCTGAGAAGAGGATGGTAGATGAAAGGATGGTAGATGAATTTCCTTTATGAAGCCAAGACCCCATTGCATGAATGGTGCTTCAACACATATATGATTTAAAGGTAGAGCCTACAAATTTCTTTTTCCATCGAAGATCTTGAATTCATGGGAGTTGGAAACTTCCTTGTATACATCATAAAAAATATTGGGCCAATAAAACCCTTCCCTTAGTATTTGGTGCACAATAGTCTTCCAATAATGATGTCCCCCACAGTCACCTTTGTGAAACTCTTTGATAACCTTTTTCATTTATTCTTCTAACAAAAAAATTAATAATATCCCACCTGGATCTTTCGAATACAGAGAATGGTCCATAATGCAAAACTTTCTTGCTTTCAACTTCAAAAATCTAGGTTTGGTTTTGCTCAACCCGAGAGGAGCTTGTAAATTTATTAATACATAAATAATATTAGCATACTAAGCAGAATCAAGGAAACTTTGGGATATCTGTGGAAATATTTCTTGTTCTGAATTTTCTCATAAATCAATAATAAAATTGATTCCCAAAACATCACAATTTGACTGTGCCATCAATTTTGCAAGCCATTGACCCTTAATTAACTTTGTAGGTTTTATTCAGAGGTCATATTCCAACATTACTTCTATCCCTTTTCCCCTTCTCCCCCCCAGGATCTGTCAGGGTCAAAATGTCTTTTAGAGAATTGCTCGATACATAAGCAATAACATGGGAATGCAAGATATAAGTTTTAAATTCTTTAAGAAGTTTCACCAAGGAAAATGCATGGTTTTCCATGATGTCATACCTTAGTGGGGAGTCTCTCAATGACCTACTATAATAATTTATAGGCCTTTCAAAGTTTCGATAATCGTTTTTCAACAAAACACCAGCAATGGTGTGTTCTAAGGAAAAATAAAACAAAATAAAATCTTTTGTAAAATCCAGACTGGCTAAAAATGGAGCTTTGGTTAGCGCCACTTTAATATCTTCAAAAGACTTCCTAGATTCAATATTCCATTTTACTTAATTTTCTTTCCTAAGCATATTTATGATATACTTTATGATCTCATCCAAGTTAGGAATAAACCTTCTCAAAAAATTCACTTTTCCTAGGAAAGACTGTAGCTTTTTCTTGCTCCTGGGAGTGTCGATATTTAGAATTGATTCCACTCTGTTGGGGTCTATTTTAATTCCTTCCTTTGAAATGATGTGACCAAGCAATTTTCCTTCTTGTATTCCAAAGTTTGAGTTTTTCGGATTCAATGAGATGCCAAAATTTCTACATTTCTGGAAAACCCTTCTTAGATGTTTGATATGTTTATCATCGAAGTATGAAAATACAATGATATCATCTAAGTAAATAACAATAAATGTATCCTTTTCATCGAAAAAGGCTATTTCCATGGCCCTTTCGAAAGTTTCTCCAGCATTCATCAGCCCAAGAGAATTGTTTTCATACATGAAAGTCCCCCAAGGTGTTGTAAAAGATGTTTTTTCTTGGTCATCTGGATGTACTATTATATGGTTGTAACCAGAAAATCCATCAAGCATTGATATCTTCTAAGATCCCACCACTTTCTGGAGGATATAATCCATCTTGGGAAATGGATAATTTTCTTTGAGAGACACCCTGTTTAGATTATGAAAATCTTCACATAATCTTATCTGAGTGATTTTCTTCCTGACATGCACTTGGTTAGCCACCCATTTGGAAAATATTAAGGGCATAATAATTTTGGTATCAAACAATTTCTTTACATCCTTTTCAATCAATGGAAACAACAGAGGGTTTATTCTTCTCAACTTATGCTTGAAGGGTTTATGATCATCCTTGATGGGAATTACATGCTTGAATTACCTTAGTATCATAGACCTTCGTCTTCATAGCTCCATGCACAAAGACATGGAAATAATTCATAAGATGATATACCTCTTTTTTAATTTATGGTGAGCATTTTTACGGTTTGATGATCTTAGGATCCTCTGAGTCCCAATGTTGCAATCTTATATGGATCCTCCTGAGTCCCAATGTTGCAATCTTATATATCCTCATCATTTGCAGTGATTTTAGGATTTATGGCTACATCATTATTGTCAAAATGCTTCTCCAATGGGACCAAGCCTTTAGGAATACTGTTATTTTTGACTTGCATTATATCTCTTCCAGCAATCTGATTCTGAACAATTTCATCATTGTTGAACGCATCTTTACCTTCATTCTCTTCACAAAAGCACTCACCATCGATATTTAAATTAGCAAATTAATCACTCATCTGAAGGAATATTTCTACATGTTTGTCATCTTCAAATATTTGCCAATATTTAATATTATTAGGGACTACTGGCCTATGCTTGACCTTGATTTCATACCTTTTATTAGGAAAGATTGGAATTTTTAAAACTAAAGCTGAAGTAGCCAAAGCATTTGCAATTTGAATTTACCCCCTAGGAATCACTGATAAATTGTATTCTGAAAACTCTTCAAGAGGATCAATCAATAAATTCCTATATGATCTCAATCTAGGATGTTTGGACTCATATATACCCTTTACCTAGTTGATAACAAGCTCAGAATATCCATGAACAACTATTCTCCTAGCACCCAACTCTTTTAAAGTCTTCAATCCCAAATTCAACGCTTCATATTCGACCATATTATTGGTACATTAAAAAAAAACATTATAAGAACAGAGTTTTGTACCTATCTTGGGAATATTAATCCACACACCAACTCCTGCTCCTTCCCCGCTAGCAGCTCCATCAAAGCTCATATTTCACATTTCATCTTCTGCACTATTTTTCTCATTTGTAATCTCCTCCGCTTGTTGATCATTTTTGGATTTAATAGCTATGAAACTTGATGGCTTCCCTTATTCAAATATCAAGTCATTATAGAAAATAGAGGAACCAACCTCAGTATCAACAGAGTAAGTGGGATGTTGATTTGGTTGAGTTTTTCTACTCACCATGTAATTGAGGAACACTTCTCTAAACAACCTCCTTTCTTGGCCGAAAACAAATATAGTAGCATATGACATATCCATTTTCAAAGTTCCCTTTAACTTTGCATCCCAAGATCTAGATAACAACATGCAAAATTTAGGAGGGATGTCAGCAACCACCACATCCATGATCAGATTTTTTGGGGGAATTTGAGACAATGATACAACTAGGTCTTTGATTAAACCCAAACATTTCACCTTCCTTGAATCAAAAGAGAATAGATCCTTATACTGTCTAGCGTTGATATGCTGTCCATTAATGAAACTATGTCTAACAATGATATCGTTGTCCAAATACATAAAGATCGATCTCGGTCAATTATTACAGATACAACATACAACACAATCGTTGTCATTACATATATCTCTGTCACACATTATATATTAAATCGTTGTCACTTAAATTTTCCATAATTATATCTCTGTCACACATTATATATAAAGTGGATGTCAATAGTTATAACTCTATCACACATTAGATATTAAATCTCTATTACACATTACATATAAATTCGTTGTCACTAAAAGAATCGTTGGCTAACAAAAAAATCGCTATCTACCACAATATGTTATCTAACACAATAACTTTTTTCATAAATAGTCGTTGTCTAACAAGAGGTATCTGTCTAGCGAAGATATCTCCATGAGTTTCCATGCTATCTCAGAAAAACCTGGGACCAGGGAATTAAATCACTATTACTTATTTCTATAGAATTATTGTTTGTTCAACCCATTCTGGAATCGTTATTTATCATTGATTCACTGTCTAACAAATGATATATATATTGTTATCCATATATCGCTATCAGTTAGGTACATGATATTGTTGTATATTAATTCTAGGATATGTTGTCTAATAACTATTGTCTATAAAACGCAGCCATATAAACAAACTCATATAAAAACGAAGTCAAATCAAACATTGTCTATTCAATCAAAAAGGGAATTTAATACCATTCAAAACGTTGTATATAAAGGGATTCACTTCCATTAAAACACAGGTATCAACAATGAAATTCACGGGTAAATTCGCAGTGATATTCGCAGTCAATATTCACAGTGATATTCGCAGTGATATTGCAATTATGTTGCAGTGATACTGCAGTGTAAATATATCCTTGTGTACTAACATTCGTAGATGAGATATCGTTGTGTGTATGCCACAAAACTGATAGTGTGAATAACCATAAGATATCGCTGTGTAAAAACATTATGATCCATATGATCATTGTCAAAAGATATAAAAAGTTGTTTTATAAATAAAATTAAATTGCATGATATAAGAAATCATGTGATATAAATAAATTGCATGGTGTATGCAAATAAATCGCAGGATATATATAGGTAAATCACATGACATAATTCTTTATGTAGAAAAGATGAAATCACTGTGTAAAAAGGATGAATCGTTGTGTTAAAGAAAAATGGAATCACTATGTTAAATGCATTTAAACAAAGGGGAGATAACAACTCTATCAAACAAGTTCTCTGCTAGGAAAAATCATTGTGTTAAATGCTCATGGTATATTGATTCATTGTATTAACAAGTCTATTGATACATCTAATGATTAAACTATTGATAAATATATTGATACATCTGTTGACATCGTTGAGTAAAATCGTTGGAATAAATTTTCACAGGAATAAATCGCTGGAATAAATTATCACTAGAATAAATTGTTTTGTAAATATCAGTCCAAGTGTCCCAAATTAATATGCGGAGATTCGCTAATGTACAGATTCACTGTGTAGAGATTCATGAATGTAAATGGAAAGGAGCCAAGGTGATCGGAGATGAAACAATTAAAACACAGAGTTTTAACATTCAGGGATTAAACATTAAACACAAAGTTTAAACACTCATAAGGAGGGTGCAAGATTATAGATTAATCATAAGAGAAAAAAATAGATATTTAAGCATTCAGGCGCAAAGGTTTACCATTCAAGAAAACGCAGAGATGAAAGTTTGGGAAGGATGCTGGGATTATGCATAAAGGAAAAAAGCAGCAATCATATATTAATCATAAGAGAAAAAATTAGAGATAAGTAAGGGATAGATAGTTGGGCGAAGAATTATCCTTCATTTATTATCCATGCACAGGAAAGTAGGGCATTTGAATCTATAAGTCTTTAAACACCAGAGTGATGACCGTCGATTTGTCTCCTAGCCGACTGTTCACGCACTTACTAATAACTTAATAGATAAGGGACAGAAGATAAAAACTCAAATTTTCTTCGTGTTAATAAATAAAACAAACACAACGAAGTCATTGAAATCAAAGGTTGGGTTCTCCATGGGAAATCAATTCAGAATACAACGGGCAAGGGGATTACAAATACCATAGGAAATCATGTGCAAGAAATATCATGGCCATGAAATCTTCAACCAAGTACAGAAAAAACATGCAAAAATTAAATTCATTGCAAGCAACAACTTTAACATGTGTATCTTAGCCAAATGTGAATGTTCCAAAGTCCATGTCCCGCGCGCGCTTCATCTAGCTCTCTCTTTCCAACCGATGTGACCTCACCGGTACCTCCCAGCCAACGCTAGGGTTACTCTTCTTCCCCCTGATCCCCCCGAGCTGCAAAGGGACCACACACATAATAACAGAGAATGATAGCACCCAACTTGCCTCACAAGGTCGAGATACCACTTGTTACCCGAGATGGGTATCCCAACTCCCACAAGAGAAAGTTCAATCAAGATAAAATTCAGCATCGTAACGTTATGCAAAAATATGAGATCCATACTCCTCGTCTTCCATCCTTTTTATAGAGTTTTCAAGTAAATAGCTTCCCAAATTCTCATTAAATTCTTTTTTTAGTTAATTAATTTCGAGAAACCTCCCCCATACACATGTCGCCCGATCCCGTAATTGCACCAGAAAATCAATTTTATTAATTAATTAAATATTGATATTCCGCACATCCACCTAAGAGCATTCCTAAAAATGCTCGTCGGTGTCCCAAAATTCCCTCACAATTCTTAAATGACTTACGCCTTACTTAATTCCTAGTTGAGTTCATAATTATAAAGTTCCAAGGGAAATATTTCTTACTACGTTAGACATTCAACTTTTTCTTTACGTTTCCCCTTTTCTTTAAGTTTCCCTTTTTATTTATGTTTCCTATTTCTTTTAAGTTTCCCCCTTTTTCCTATTTAATTAAAAATCAATTTAGCAAGTGTAGATAAAAATAACCATTTACCCTATTTTCTTTTTAACTAAATATTAATTTAGCAAATGTAGATAAAACTAACCATTTACCCTCTTTTCTTTTTAACTAATTATTAATTTAACAAATGTAGATAAAACAACCATTTACCCTCTTTTTAAAATTTTACTCCTTCATTATCAATTTTACTTTAATAATTTAAAGTTTGAAACTCTTTACCCCCTTCTTGTTATATGCCTAATTATTTTTGTTCAGAGATTCTGCTTAGACCTAGGTTTTAAATTCACTAGGTTGGATGACAGTTCCTAAGGGAAAAATTAGTCATTAAATTTTACTTATCACATCATTCATTTTAAGGAAGACTAGGTTTATTCACTTACCAGTTAAAATTGCGACGTTCCCTTCAGGATGCTCTACGTGCTCCAAGGGTGCCACTTACCTCCTTATGTTTTCCTTACACAACGTGCCCTTCAAGACGCACTACGTGCTCCAAGGATGCCACTCCCCTCTTTTTGGTTTCCTTGCACTACAGGCCCTTCAAGAAACACTACATGCTCCAAGGGTGCCACTCACCTCTTGACTGACTTTGGTAGACATCAAACCCCTGGAGTGAATACTCCGCCAAATGATATTTTGGGAGACTAAGGGCCTCTAAGTAATAAGGCCCCTGCCTTATTGTGTGCCCCTTAGAATCATCATGAGTGACTATCACAGTCTTCCCTTATGACATTGTGGGTCTTCTCGAGCTAGGTAATCTTTAACATATAGTTCGAGCCACGACGAGAGTGCTAGTAGGCTATGGTAGGGATGCTGCCACACCTCTCCCTCAATGTCTTTGGTTGTCCCACATGACCCCTCTATTCCACATGTGAGTCTAGTCGATAATATATCGTCAGTCTGCATCCATTAACGAATCATGTCAGTAATAATAGTCAATCATCATAACATATAATCATATGTGCATATGTCACATCAACAACATTCAAACCCCAATTTTCCACTCCCTGACACGATCCAGAGTCCAAGGGGTTTCATCGATGCCTCTGCATCCTCAATGTCTAGAGTCTTGCACACTCAGGAGAACCCAGTCAATAGCACCTGTCTATGTAAACACAACAAAATAACATATGATGAAATCCATCATATCTCATAATCATAATCAAACCGACCAATAGTATAATAACTTGGATCACTTGCAAGAAATTTTCCTCAAAGATTAAGTTCGTTTAGTGCATGCAAGAGAAGGATGTTACATACACACCCTCTTGGTCTAAACTTTGTCCCGAAGATTCACAGTATATAAGTGTTGAAATAAAGTGTATCACAGTATCATAAGTCTATCTATCAAACAAAAATGGAAACTGCTAATGCATATCATATGCATCCTCCCAGGAGGTTGAGTGTGGACTATAGTTGTCCCACTAGACCTTGACCTGATCTACTATTCGAAGTCATAGCTGTCGAATGCGATGGTCCAGGATGTGGATTGGCTCTTCTATAAGTGCACCCTCGTCCGATACCTGAAAGGAACTCATGTCAATAACATGTGTAAGATCACTAACATAATTTTTCAAAACAGAGACATGAAAGACATCATGCATACGCCTCAAGGATTAGGCAATGTTAGTCAATAGGCCACGGGCCCCTTCCTTTCCACAATCTCAAAACGTCCCACAAACCTAGGAGAGAGTTTAGTGCCCTTTACAAACTTGATCAAACTCTTATGCGGTCTCACCCACAAGAAGACTTGATCGCCAACTTCATACTACAATCGACACAACATGCATCAACATAAATCTTCTGTCGATCCTTCACTTCCTTGGTCCTTTGTCTTATTGTTTTCATTTGATATTCCATTTCTATGCTCGCTTCTAGTCCCACCAGGACCCTATCCTCAAGCCGATCCCAACTCAAAGGCATCCAACATGGTCGCCCATAAAGAAATTCGAAAGGCGCCACATTAATGGTGCTTTGATAACTGTTGTTATATAAAAACTCCGCGAGTGGAAAGAAATATTCCCAATTCATAATTTTGTCCATAACGTGCATACACAACATATCCTCAAAGATTTTTTTTGTTCGTTTGGTCTTCCCATCAGTCTCTGGGTGATATGCGGTACTAAAGTTAAGTTGGGTTCCCGAGGCCTCTTGGAAAATAGTCCAAATATGTCTAGTAAACATTGATCCTTGATCGGATATAATCCTCTTAGGCACGCCATGCAACCTCACAATCTCACTGATGAAAACTCTACCTACGTCAGGTGTTTGATACGTCATACGCACAATAATAAAATGAGCACTTTTCATCATAGTGTCAACTACCACAAAAATTGAGTCATGTCTCCTTACCGTCAGTGGAAATCCCACAAATAAATCCATCAACATGACCTCCCATTTCGATTCTGGAATAACGTGTGGATGTAGTAATCCTGCCAGATGTTTGTGTCCAGCCTTCACCTGCTGACATTCTAGACATATTTCCATGTAGTTGACTATGTCTGCCTTCATTCCTTTCTAGAAGAATAAGGGTTTAAGGTCTGCCCTCATATTTGAAGCTCTCGGATGAGCCATGTACACTTCTCTGTGATTCTCATTTAGGATCAAACTCCTAAACTCATCATTGGGTGGTACGCAAATTCAACTTTTAAATCTCAATAATCCATCATTGTCAATAGTAAATCCTTCAAATTTGGGTACCATCATTGTGTTTTGTCTGATAAAATCCCTGACCTCTTTACCCATCATCGTCGCATGGTAAAGCTAGAATATTTTCACGTAGATTCGTCTGAAGAGGAATCACCGAAAATATGCGTGGTCTCTGACTCAACGCGTCAACTACTTTGTTCATTGTACCCTTTATGTAAGTAATCTCAAAATTGTACTTGCTAAGCAATTCTGACCAACGTCATTTTCGCGCGTTCAAGTCGCTTTGTGTAAAGATGTGTTGTAGTCCACAGTGGTCTGTTTTTAGTTCAAATTTTCATCCAATAAGGTAGTGTCTCCAAAATATCAGGCATAAAAAATGGCGAACAACTCCAAATCATGCATTGCATAGTTCTCCTCGTGCCTTCTCAACCTTCTGGAGTTGTAAGTGATCTCTCGATTATATTGCATCAAAATTATGCCTAAGCCTTCCTTGGATGTGTCAATGCATACCAAGAATCCTGCATCTAAGTTAGGGACCTTTAGTGTCGGTGTTGTCGTCAACATCTCCTTGAGCCTCCGAAATGCCTCCTCGCATTTTTCGGTCCAAAACAAATTCTTGTTCTTCTTCGGTAATTCCGTAATCGGATTTTCTATCTTCGAAAAACCCTCGAAGAATCGTCGATAGTATCCCACTAAACCCATAAAGCTATGCACTTAAAGGAAATTCGTCGGCACAGGACATTCCATAATACCCTCTACCATTCCTAGATCCATGAAGATACCTTTACTGGAGATGACATGCCCTAACTAATGAATATTCGATTGATAAATCAAGAATTTGGAAAACTTCCCATACGATTTGTTCTCTCATAGACACTGTAGTACCAAGAACAAGTTATTGTCGTGCTCCTCCAACATCCAAGAGTGAAACAAAATATCATCAATGAATACTTGGACAAACTTGTCCAGGTATTCACAAAACACCCCATTCATCAAACTCATAAATACCCCAGGGGTGTTTGTCAGTCCAAAAGGTAAAACAATACACTCATAATGTACAAACCTATTCTCAAAGGAAGTCTTAGAGAAGCCATCCACCTTGATCCATAACTGGTGATACCCTGATTTCAAGTCAATTTTTGAAAACATCATTGTGCCTCTCATCTGATCAAACATATAATCAATCCCTGGAAACTGATATTGATTCTTGATCATTGTCTTGTTCAATTGAAAATAGTCAATGTAGAGTCTCCACGACCCATCCTTCTTCCATATGAATATAACAAGCGCACCCCATGGTGACACATTTGGACGTATAAGTTGTAGGTACATCAACTCCTTCAGTTACATTTTCAACTCCTGTGGTCCTCGGTAATGAGTTCGTTGTTGAGGCACTGGTCGTCGAGGTGTAGTGAAAGTGGATCCACTCTGGAAACCACGATATCCTAGTGAATGTCTAGCTGGTGTCTGATGTTGTTGCACACCAGATGACACACGTCCTACTGGTCTCTCTAGAGTCCAGCTTTGACCCCTGTTGATAAGCTCCTCCTCTGCTATGAGGGCCTTATTGACAACATCATGCAAGGTTTGAGGCATTAGAATCATAACCTTTGCAGGAATGATGATATTAAGGCCAACATGAACTTGTTGACCTTAAGTTTCTCGGTATTTAGGTGCAAAGAATACTGAAGGAGCTCCATAAAATGAGCCTCGTACTCGGGCACCGTATGACTGCCTTATCGCAAGGCATTGAACTCGTTGAGATGATGCCCAATGAATTCCTTTGATAGATACCTCTCTCGGAACCATTCCTCAAACAGTTCCCATGACACGTCTTCTACGACCATGTTCAATTGTGTCAGGAGTGTCTTCCACTATAGAAGATCTCTCCCCTTCAGTTGAAATACTGCCATGCACACCTTCATGTTGGAGTTTTAGTCGCAAAGTGCAAATCACATCGCCATATTCTCCAACCATTCCTTGGTGCCTGCATCATCCGAGGAACCAAATAACTCGGGATATTTGACCTTCTCGAGTTTGCGATGAAAGCTACCAGTACCGACCGGAGTGTGCAGTGGAACCTGAGGGGGTACTGGTGCCTTGGGACCACCTCTATCCAAATGGATTATCAGTGCCTCATACATGCACAGAAAAGACCTCATCATCCCGACCACATCACCCACAACTATTTGTTCCTACCCAACAACTTGTTCATCTCCCTGGGGGCTAGACTCTGAGGGTGCAAGCACTTATGGAGGTGTCTCACCTCCTTCCACGACACCATGCTTCAAACCTCTGTGGAATCCTCTAATCAAGATCATCGCATGGTTACATAAATTTTTTAAGTAGCGCTAAGTTAATACTCAAGGGTTCACTGCAGTGGAAAACATGGTGATCCACAGTCACAGGGTTGAACTCGCTCTGATACCATATTTAACGACCCCTGTCATTATTGTTGGGTATGTGTTATATTCTTTGCATGTGTGTGTGTGTGGGTGCGTCAGATACGACAACTGCGTCTGACGATCCCTTCACCTAGAGCTTTGTCGTGTGCGCCAGGCGCTTTCCTAGGGGGGTCCCAGGGGGGGGGGAAGGTATGCCCCCCTTGGTTACACGCAACGTTTAGCATCGGGTGGTAGCCCGGGGCCGACGGGGTTCGGGACAGTGCCCTGGAATGTTTTTGGGCGGTTTTTGCTATTTTTAGCGGATTTTGCTATTTTTAGCTGATTTGTAAATTAATCTCGGATTAAGGGATTAGGGTTTTTCTATCTACGAAATACCTAAAAACATTGTATATATTATATGGTGAATGGTGAAATTTGATATAATGAAAATAAGAAAGGTTTTCCCGGTTGAGGGTTTCCGGTAAAAATCTCTGTGTACTCTGTGTATGAGCCATTGATTAATTTATGTATTGATTAAGAATCTATATGCATTGCTTTACTTCACAGGTTTAAAACTTACAATTACAACCACATGCAACGCAAGCAAGTGCATTTTTTTTTGTTTTAA